>JAENHJ010000323.1:118386-254470 GCA_025330945.1 Mucuna pruriens | reverse complement strand
CTCGTTCCAGTTGCGTATTGCTAGTGAACAAGACAAGCGAGGTTTACATAAGATAATTGTGAGACATGCAGCAAAAGTTGTTTTAAAAAACAATTGACCGTTTATACCACATGTTGTAAAATCAATCGCTTGTCTTGTTCTTATTTTCTCAATAGGAAAAAGAAGACAGGATTATTGCTTTACCTATAATTACAGCGCCGAACTAAGCGCCCGAAAAACGGCTTAGTTGACGAGGATGGAGGTTATCGAATTTTCGGCGGATGCCTCCCGGCTGAGTCATGCAGATCACAGCCGTAAGGATTTCTTCAAACCGGAGGGTGACTCATGAACAAAGAGAAATCACATGATCTTCCAAAAAACATGTAGGAGGACGATTGAAAGTCCCCTTGAAATTTGACTTTCTTCGTCTCCTTTTTACAATCTTAGGAGGAAGAAAAATATGTGGAATCGTAGGTTATATCGGTCAGCTTGATGCGAAGGAAATTTTATTAAAAGGGTTAGAAAAGCTTGAGTATCGCGGTTATGACTCTGCTGGTATTGCTGTTGCGAACAGGGAATCCATGTGTTCAAAGAAAAAGGACGCATTGCAGATCTTCGTGATTTGTGGATGCCAATGTAAACGAAAGCCGGAATTGGGCATACTCGCTGGGCGACTCACGGCGAACCAAGCTATCTGAACGCTCACCGCATCAAAGCGCACTGGGCCGCTTTACACTTGTTCATAACGGCGATCGAGAACTATGTTCAGCTGAAGCAAAGTATTTGCAAGATGTAGAGCTCAAAAGTGACACCGATACAGAAGTAGTCGTTCAAATGATCGAGCAATTCGTCAATGAGGACTTGAGACAGAAGAAGCGTTCCGCAAAACACTTACACTGTTAAAAGGCTCTTATGCAATTGCTTTATTCGATAACGACAACAGAGAAAACGATTTTGTAGCGAAAAACAAAAGCCCTCTATTAGTAGGTCTTGGAGATACATTCAACGTCGTAGCATCTGATGCGATGGCGATGCTTCAAGTAACCAACGAATATGTTGAGCTGATGGATAAAGAAATGGTTATCGTCACTGATGACCAAGTTGTCATCAAAAACCTTGATGGTGACGTGATTACACGTGCGTCTTATATTGCTGAGCTTGATGCCAGTGATATCGAAAAAGGCACGTACCCTCACTACATGTTGAAAGAAACGGATGAGCAGCCTGTTGTTATGCGCAAAATCATCCAAACGTATCAAGATGAAAACGGCAAGCTGTCTGTGCCTGGCGATATCGCTGCCGCTGTGGCGGGAAGCGGACCGCATCTATCATTGGCTGCGGAACAAGCTACCATGCAGGACTTGTCGGTAAACAATATATTGAAATGTGGCAAACGTGCCGGTTGAAGTGCATGTAGCGAGTGAATTCTCCTACAACATGCCGCTTCTGTCTAAGAAACCGCTCTTCATTTTCCTTTCTCAAAGCGGAGAAACAGCAGACAGCCGCGCGGTTCTCGTTCAAGTCAAAGCGCTCGGACACAAAGCCCTGACAATCACAAACGTACCTGGATCAACGCTTTCTCGTGAAGCTGACTATACATTGCTGCTTCATGCAGGCCCTGAGATCGCTGTTGCGTCAGCAAAGCATACACTGCACAAATCGCAGTTCTTGCGGTTCTTGCTTCTGTGGCTGCTGACAAAAACGGCATCGATATCGGATTTGACCTCGTCAAAGAACTCGGTATCGCTGCAAACGCAATGGAAGCTCTATGCGACCAGAAAGACGAAATGGAAATGATCGCCCGTGAATACCTGACTGTATCCAGAAACGCTTTCTTCATCGGACGCGGCCTTGACTTCGCCGTTTGTGTCGAAGGCGCACTGAAGCTGAAAGAGATTTCTTACATCCAGGCAGAAGGTTTTGCCGGCGGTGAGCTGAAGCACGGAACGATTGCCTTGATCGAACAAAAGAACACCAGTATTCGCACTGGCAACTCAAGAGCACGTAAACCTAAGCATCCGCGGAAACGTCAAAAAGTTGCCGCTCGCCAGGAGCAAACACATGCATCATCTCGCTGAAAGGCCTAGACGATGCGGATGACAGATTCATACTGCCGGAAGTAAACCCAGCGCTTGCTCCGTTGGTATCTGTTGTTCCATTGCAGCTGATCGCTTACTATGCTGCACTGCATCGCGGCTGTGATGTTGATAAACCGCGTAACCTTGCGAAGAGTGTTACTGTGGGTAATAAATGTTTAACCCCTTTGGATAAGATTTCTAAAGGGGTGTTTTAATAAAAGTTAAAGAACGTTTAGTGGAAAAATGGATTAAAGAAGGTGATGCCTTAGATAATTTTTATCTATCGGCCATGGCTATAGATTTAAGATGTTTCCACATTAGGTCGGTTAACGAGGTTAAAAGCAAGACTTGAGAAGAAACTGCTTTTGCCTAACTGATTTTCTGATGTTAATAAATGATATAAGAGAGCAGTCTCATTAAGATACGCTTTTGATAGCAGTTGAATTTAGCATGCTCCGAAAATCGAAGAGCCTATTGGAATGATAACGTGTTTTTTTATTGTCAATTAATAAAGGCAAAAGAATTCTAGAAGTCGCACTTACAATGTACTTGTGAGATTAGGTTTTAAAGTTCATCCTTTTTTTATTGAGTACATTCCGGTTTAAGTTGAAATGATTCAGTAAAGGACACGCCATAAATAAAAGGTAGTATGACTCCCATTTTTTCCATGAAAACGATATTTCTAAGATTTCATCTTTCGTTTTTCGATTCATATATTATAATATTTTTATCGAACGAATTAGACACACATCATCGATTGGAAAAGCTGTCGGGAACCTAAGGCAGCGCATTAGAACATAATTGGCTGTCCAAGGACCGATTCCTCATTTTAATTAAGTTTTTTCAGCATCTTTAAAGTTCATTTTCATTAATTTTTCCTCGATAATTCTCCACTTGCCATTAATCTGGCTATTCTAATGATATATTCACTTTTTTTTTACCGTCATTTTAATATCTGCCAGGTCGGTTTAACTGTGCAATTCTTTACGGTGGGAACACCTAATACTTTTTTTCCATTCAATAGAATCGCCAAATGCTTCTACAAATTGCTTTTTAAGGAGTACGCTAAGTTAATTTGTTGCCCTAAAACTCCCCAACATAAAGCTTCAAATAAATCGGGAATGCCGATCACTCATAACCCATAAAATTTTCGGGCAGGCATTTTTGAGTAATGGATCTGCTTTTGCCATTTCATAAAATGGAGTTAAATCGTTATCAAAGATCAAACCATTCATGAATATATTTTATAATCTCTTCCCGTTTCCACTGCTCAACAGGTCTAGAATCGTTTAGGAATTGAACAATCATTTGTTTATTATTGATTACGCTTACCTGCACTAAGGACCGAATTTCCCCAATGGCTATAACTTTGTAATGATATTGTTTTCTATTTCATACATGCATTCATTTTTTTCCCTGGTTAGGTAGCCTAGGTTCGCATTCATGTCGAATATTTCAGGTAATGTAATGACGATAACATCATTGACTTCATGCCATGTCACTTTTTCATTCTCCTTATCTTAAATAATTATAAGAAAACTCACGCTGGTTGAAATTAGTTTATCACATAATCATCTTTACTCATTTTGTTATCTTGCTATTACATTCTAAATCCATTATTTTTTTCTATTTATGAGGTTATAGTGTGTAGTTATCAAGAATGCTAAACGGAGTAGATAAAAATGGCCCAAGATATAAAAAACGCGTGTCGAAAATTTAAATTGGATTCAATTCAAACTGAATTAGATGAGCATTGTAAGGAGAGGTGAGATAAATGCCGGATAGTATCAATAACGGACATAAAGAGAGCCATGAGCATAGAATTTCAGAATGATGCAGAAATGATAACAGATGAAAAGTGGCAAAGCCATTATAAATAATGATGCAGCGTACAATAATCAATTTTTCTACGCTGTAAAATCGACAGGGATATTCTGTAAACCATCCTGTAAATCTTTCCGAAAAAAGAAAATGTATGTATTTTTCCAAACGCAGAACAAGCTCTCCGCGCAAAATTTTCGCCCTTTGTAAACGTTGCAAGCCCACTAATGAAAAAAATGCCTGATAGCGAGTGGGTTGATTTAATTACTGAATACATTGATAAAATTTCACAGAAAAATTAACGCTAGAATCGTTAGTAGATATTTTCATGGGAGTCCGTATCATATGCATCGAACATTTAAAAGATTAAAGGCATTACGCTGGTTGAGTATATACAACAAGTTAGAGTTCTTGGGGCTAAAAAGTATTTGATTCAGACAAATAAATCGATTGGAGATATCAGTATGTGGGTATAGCTAACGCGCCTTATTTTATTACTTTATTTAAAAAAGAAAACTGACAGACACCAGCACAATTTCGTCAAATGAGTAAAATGGGAGGAAACGTACAATGGAAACAAAGAATAAACCTTCCCTTTATTGGTCTTTACTAATGTTCAAGGGGTTTTTATATTGCTTCAACTTTAAAAGGTTCACAGAACAAACCAATCGAGGAATTGTTCGAATTAAGAAACGCTTTCCAGGAAGTAAGATGATGATAAGCTTGAACCCTATGCTGTTGAAATCAATCAATATCTAGAAGGAAAGCGAAAAACTTTACTGTTCCAGTTGAGTACGCCGGTACGCAATTTCAGCTAGCAATGCACTTTGTGAAATTCCAGACGAAATCCTATTCGACATTACTGCAAATGATATAAATAAACCAGCAGCTGTTCGTGCTGTAGGTGGCTATTAGGGCTAATCCGGTATTAATTACTGTACCGTGCCATCGTGTAATAGGAAAGAATGGCTCATTAACTGGCTATCGGGGCGGATTTGAAATGAAGACACTGCTCCTCGATCTGGAAAAGCGAGCTTCATCTGAAATGGATGTTCCTAATTGAAAGTGAATCATCTATAATGGATTCTTTTAGAGAAAATAAAGACCAGTTTACTGATAAACTTGACAACTTTTTAAAATTTAGCATATCTTATAATTAACTTAATAATCGATGCCAGATGTTTATTTTCCTTTTAAAATATGTAGGTCTTTAGCATTCTTTTCATATTTCATTTTAAATATTGATAGGATGAAAAAGCATCCTAACTAAAAAGGAAGAGAAACATAAGTCGATTTATTTGATAATCAGGACTATATTAAAGGAAATGAAAACATAGCATAAAGTAAAGACCAATAATAAGGTAGCTCTTCAAAAAACTTCAAGTTAGTTGAAGTGAAGCCGACAATTTTCAGGATTCAATGATCTAACATAATCATTGAAATTTTGAAGTTGTCGGCTTTTTTTGTTGGAAAAAAAGAGATAAATAAAATTGAAATAAATAATAGACAAATATGATCTGATTGAAAGGTCTTTTGACCAATAATGAGTTTTAAAAAAAGGAGAATTTAGAATGTTAGTTTCGCTGAGTTTGTCATCATTATTAACATTATTTTTATTATGCTTATGGCTTCTGGGATTAGTGGACTATTGTTTTTACATCCGCGAGTACCCTTTGAGTTTTGTTCGCATTCATATTGGGATCTTGGCTTTACCACTTTTGGTTTCCTTACTGATTCTTGCCAATAGTGGTGTGAGTGGAAATGTTGGCCCTGGCACTTAGATTCCTTTAGCTTGTTTAATGACTTTCTTTGTTCTTGCAATTGATTCATCATTCAGCGTTTTTCTGTACGTTACTTAATGGGGATCGATCTTATCGAAAATATTTTACGCTTTTTTACTATCACAACAGGAGCTGCTTCAATGACATGGTTAAGTGGTGATCTCCGCTGATGGTTCTATTTTGGGTGCAACTCTTTGTTGGTTTAACCTACTTATTAGGTTAAACAGTGCTTGGCAAGTGGCTGAGTGAAGCAGCCAAAATTTCTGGCCAGTTATTTTTTTGTTAAGTTGGTTTTTCTTTGTTTTTGCGATGATATGGCTTTTTCATGCCACAGGTCAATGGCAGCTATCATTGGTTGTAACAAATGAAAGTTTAGCTGGGCTGGGAGAATGGGGAGAACAGGGATTCAGCTATTGATTGTATTAGCAGTGATCATTCCTGCAGCTCAATGGCCGTTCCAAAGATGGTTGGTTGAGTCTATTGTTGCTCCAACCCTGTTTCTGCAATTATGCATGCAGGTTTAGTAAATGCTGGAGGAATAATACTAACTGATTTTCACCTCTATTTCATGGTGGTATCGCTTCAGATTATCTTACTTCTGCTTGCTAGCATTTCTGTATTGATTGGAACTGGAATTAGTTTAGTCCAGGTTGATTATAAACGCCAGTTAGTAGGCTCCACGATTGGACAAATGGGGTTTATGCTCATTCAGTGTGCATTAGGCGCCTATATAGCAGCCATTATTCATCTTATTTTACATGGTTTATTCAAAGCTACGTTGTTTCTACAAGCTGGTTCAGCAGTAGGGCGTCATGAAGTATCGGCTCGCACTAATGAAAGAACATCCTATTTATGGTCATGGCTGGTTAGATTTTATCCTTAGTAATAGGCGTTGCCTTTTTGCCTCACTCTCCTGGAGAGGGATATCACTTCATTAGTGCGCTGATCTTAGGGTGGTCATTGTCCGTTTCTTGGAATCAGCTTGTCGCTTTTGGAGAGGGCCGAATTGGCCGGAATTGCCGGCTTAACTGTTTTAGGAGGAGCAGCCCTCGTATATTTTATCATTCATAACCTTTTCTATAAGTGGCTGCATACAACCATTTTTCAAAGTGTTCAACCTCCAATGTCAGCTGTCGTCATGATTGTCGTATGTCTCTTACTCTTTGGCAGTGCTTTAGGTACGTGGGTTGCTCGTCATCGTTCTTCCGTTTTTTTTTGCGGTACTCTATCTTTGGTTAGTCCGATTAGGTGAAGCAAAACCAAAGTCAGTAGAGAGTCACCCAGACTACCTTAAACAATATATTTCATAAGGAGCTAATCTGAGATGGGCATTACATCCGTATTAACGAAAGATAATGTAAAAAAGATAGATACAGATATTGATGTTCAAGAAAGGGATCTTAACGTATTTCATTATATCTGCCAGCCGAGTGATTGCGCCACTTTGGCCTATTTCTACATTTGCTGCACGTAATCCGTGGATGGGACTTGAAACCAACCTTTTGATCAGGTTGCAAGTTGGTTGAAAAACACTCGTGATGTTGATATATACCCCTAGTGCGTCTATGATCCGTTCAGCAAAGAATAAAGGTGAGATTGATGAAGATTTTGTGGAAATGGGGCTGCAGCGTTGGCTTGATTCACATTCTATCACATCCCACGGGACGTGGCAGAGCTGATTTTGTCATGCTGCATTAAAGTTAGATCCCCTGCCTTCCGACCTTTTATCATCACATGAGCTGAGAAATTAGTAGGTGAATGATGGATTGGATCATATCGAGAATGTGTTTATGCAGCCACTAAGTTCGTATATAGAGAATCAAGATGGTGAAAGGCTAGTCAATATATTAGATCATCATGTCATTAAGTGAGTAAAATTATATCTTGATGACTCTCAAGCAGGCTGGACAATGCCTAATCGTGAGGAAGGTTTCTATCGTGCTTGGCAGCATCTCATTCAATATGATCCAGCACTTAGCAAAAAGCAGCGAGAAAGGGTAAAGGTTGGCCGAAAAGAGGCACATTTGGCTTTACAGGAAGCCTTATTCGCACTAGAAATCCCAGAGTCAGAAATCCAGACTTATCTTGAAGGTCATTTACTTTCATTACCTGGATGGGCAGGGATGATGCTTTAGCGCTCCCAACAATCGAGCCACGAACATGCACTCCTAACAGAATATTTAGCGGTTCGAATATCCATGGAGTGGGCTCTTATAAAGCCATACTTACCTTTGACTAATGAACGATCTAAGAAAACAATTTCAATTGCTCCTTTATAGCAGCTTGGATTCATTGGGGTGGGCTTACATTAGAAGAATGGTCACAGATGACGGCCATTGAACAAAACGAATATTTATCATTTGCCTACAGCTTTGATGAGAAACTTCGCAAGAAACTTTGGTTAGAACTTGGGAACAAAACGTACACTGATCGATTAAGCCAGAAGATCATCTCGAAACAACGTGAAACCGGCCGTAAAAAATCTGCATTAGCTCAATTAGCATTCTGCATCGATGTACGATCAGAACCTTTTCGTCGTCAACTAGAAAAAAGAAGGCCCGTTTGAAACGATTGGTATTGCTGGTTTCTTCAGGGGTGCCGATTGCAACTTGTGAACTTGGCAGTAAACACAGTCATGCTTCCCTTGCTGATCATACAAAACCGCAAAAATAAAATAAAAGAGTTCGCAGGTGAGGATGTATTCAAAAATACAATCAACGGAAGCAAGCAATTCATTCTTTTAAGCCATACCTTTAAACGATGAAGCAGAATGCGCTTTCGAGCTTACTACTGCCTGAGCTAAGCGGACCTTGGCTTACTCTGCAAATGGCAGCCCGTAGCTTTGTGCCAAGAAAAGCGGGTCGTTTCATCTCGTAATCTCCGTGAGGCTTGGTTACGCAAACCTGATACAAAACTCTCGCTTCATCATGATGCTACAGAGGCAAATACCTGTGGGTTTTACTGATGAAGAAAAAGTGAACTATGCTCGCCAAGCATTAAAATGATGGGGTTAACAGAGAATATCGCACCATTGGTTGTGATTTGCGGGCACGGCAGTCAAAGTACCAATAATCCTTATTCCGCAGCCCTTGACTGTGGCGCCTGCGGTGGAGCGGCCGGTGGATTCAATGCAAGAGTTTTAGCTGCTTTATGTAATCTATCAGAGGTACGAGAAGCTCTTTTAACTGAAGGAATTAAATTCCTGAGGATACGGTTTTGCGGCAGCCGAACATAATACAACAGTAGATGAATTACATTGGCTTTATGTACCAGAGCTTTCCGAAGCTGCACAAAAGCATTTGAACAAATTGAAGCTGTTATGCCGAAAGTGAGACATCATGTAAACGCAGAACGTCTAGACCAATTACCGAATTTCAATCGAAGCTAAAAAATCCGAAGGCTGAGGCAAACCGATTTGCGGAAGATTGGAGTGAGATACGTCCGGAATGGGGACTGCTCGTAATGCCGCCTTTTATTATCGGTAAACGTGAACTAACTCAGGATTGTGATTTGGAAGGCAGAGCCTTTCTCCATAATTATGATTGGAAGCAGGATGAAAGCGGTGAACTCCTAGCAAATATTATTGCAGGACCTGGAACTGTAGCCCAATGGATTAATTTACAATATTACGCATCAACGGTAGCACCTCATTATTATGGCAGCGAAATAAAGCAACTCAAACCGTTACTTCAGGTCTCGGCGTTATGCAGGGGGAATGCAAGCGACTTGTTAGCCGGACTGCCTTGGCAATCCGTCATGGAATCAGATCACGAGGCCTATCATTCTCCTCTTCGTTTATTGATACTCATCCAAGCACCTAGAGAATATGTAGAACGGTTATTAAATCATGACTCAGCATTTCTGCAAAAGTTCAAATGGATGGGTCCGACTGGCTAATATTGATCCAGAAGGATGTTGGGAAAGCTGGTAATGATGAATGTAAGCATTTATCAAATGGATTTGTTATTCAAAAAATAAAAAATGATAAACATAGGGAAGAGGTGTGCTGTATGAATGTAAACCAAAATAAAAAGTATTGTTTTTGACGGATATTGAAAACGGTTTGAGCCTATTTTACAAGAAGCGACTAACACTTCTGCAGAGAATATGTTGACTATACAAAGCTATGGTGCCGGTATTTCACATCCTTATGGAGAAATCATGAGGTCTGTTATTTTTTGCGATTTACCAGGAAGATGTTGAGGAGATTTTTAGTAGGAACAAAAGACAAGAAGACTTCCGCAGGTAATGGACTAACTCAACTTGAAACAATGAAAGATAAAATACAAACATTGATTATCTCTTTCAAAATTGTAAGCCTGAATTTTTAGGTGGTACGGTCGATGAATGGCTAAATGAAAATAGCAGTGACACCATTGAAAAAGTGTTGATATGATTTCACATCATCCCCTAGTGCCGTCATATGTTAAAGTTAGAGGTTTATTCGTTCATCATAAGGATGGAAAACCCTCAATCGTGGAGGTTCCTGATGTTAAAACAGGTCAAGCCTTACCTGATCATTGCTTGTCATGATGAAATGCAGGTTTAACTTCTAAACGCACCCATATGGAGAAAGCAGTTCTAAGGAGATTGTATGAGCGCTAATTTAACTGATTTTGTCACGAAAACAATAGAGGAAATGAACTCGTTTGATCGTGAAATATGGAATGTATGAAAAAACTAATTAGAAAAGCAATTGATTTTTATCATCTAAAAGTCTTATGAAGAAGTTGAGAAACCCATTCAGGAAATGTTCGATTTTTGCATGTCCACTCTATGATGGAAGAAAATATGTTATCCAAAATGATAGTGGTCACAAGAAACGGTAAAACTGATTTGGATATTGAAGGTGTATATGAAGGATATGTTGTAAGAGAATATTAATGAGACGAAATCACAAATAGAATATGCCAATTTTTTTGCTCAGAGATGTATGGATATGAAAAAGTCAGAAAGGGTTCTATTGAATCAGAGATCAGTAAGTCCATTACTCAATGGGAGAAGGATTATCTTGGGCGGGGGTCTGTATCTGTTAAGACTGATATACTGCGGGACATGATCATCGTCAATTTAAAAGGGATTTTAACACCAGCCGAATATGTAGTTTGTGGGGTCAAAAAGAGGGTATGTTATCTATCAAAAAAACTCGTTTCGGAGTTAGTCGAATCAGGTATAGAAGGCCTTAAGGATATTATCTTAAAAATAACCGGAGAAAAAGTGAAAAGTTTTCATACTGATTTAAGCTCCCGGACAGGTGAACGAGTGATGGTGTTTTAAATTATGTAATGATCTAGAGAAAAATTTGGAAAAATCATATAATCTAAAAGAAATAAATGTTTTGACGGTATATAATTTGTTGTGAATTGAACATAAAGAACTGCAATTCTTTTGTTTTACAATTATGGTATCATTGATAACTTTTATTCATATCCCAAGCGGACATAAAGAGATGTCAATTCATAGTATACTGTCTTGTTATTCCTGTCGAAAGATCTAACATCCGCTGTTGTTATAGCGGATGTTTTTTACATCTATTTTAAATACATGAATTTGATGCTGGTGATTAGTCACTTGAACAATATTAAAATTTTAATCCTTGTCACCTGCCGGGTTCCCCAAGTGTTTAGTGACATGATTATGAAACCAATTTCGTAAAGTTTGATGATAAATTTAAGCGGTGAACAAAATTGATATGCTGTCTTCAGTTTCATTTCACGGAATTAGTCAGAGATAAACCTTTAATTAAATATATCCAAAAACGGATTGACATATCGAAATATAACGATATAATAATCGATATGGAACCAATTGAAGTATTCAAAGCCTTATCAAATGAATCAAGGCTGCAAATTTTATAATGGCTGAAGGAGTTCGATCGTCATTTTGCACCCCATGAAGGGATTGATATGAACACAATCAGGGGTATGTGTCAGTCAAATAACAGACAAATTGAAAATGACGCAATCGACAGCTTCTCAATATCTTACCATCCTTTTAAGAGCCGGCCTGATTAAGGCGGAGCGTATCGAAAGTAATACGTATTACAAAAAGAGATGAAGAAGCCATTGGGAAACTTGCTGACTTTCTTAAACAGAGATATAAAATAAACATCAAAGATGTTTATTTTTTACACCATACATATCGACATATTACGATGTGTTTATTTTTATAATAACATATCGATAATTCGTGATATGTTTATTAATGAATTAAGGAGTGAATGTTTTATGTCTAACACTTGAAAAAATTTATATTTTAGCCATTGTCAGCTTTTTAGTTGGAACCTCAGAGTACATCATTTCGGGAATTTTGGATCAAATTGCCATACTCTCGGATCACTTTAGCTGCCGCGGGCCAACAATTACCATTTTTTCACTTGTATATGCTCTTTCTACACCCGCACTTATGGCGTTGACAGCAAGTATGGATAGACGCAAATTGATGATGTATGCCCTAGGTTTGTTTGTGTTCGGTAATGTCCTTGCTTTTGTACTGCCTGGTTATGGATGGTTTATTGCAGCGAGGATCATTATGGCGATGGGAGCAGGTGGTGGTTGTCACCGCATTAACGATTGCCGCTAAGATTGCATCGGAAGGGAAGCAGGAAGTGCCATCGCTACGGTCGTGATGATTTACCGCTTCTTTAATCATAGGTGTTCCGCTTGGAAGAATGATAGCAGTAGCATTAGGCTGAAGTCTGTATTTGGTGCATTGTTTGTTGGGATTGATCGCGATGGTCGTTATTTCTTTACTCTTCCGCATACTGAAGGGGATAAGCCTGTGCCTTTGCTTCAACAGCTTGCTCTTTTCAAAAAACGGAAAGTGGCTATGGATTATCAATCACTTTCTTCTGGCTCGGGGGATATTCTGTTGCATATACCATTTGTCACCGTATCTCTTGAACATCTCAGGTATAAATGGCAAGCTGCTCAGCGGTGTTTTGCTTATATTTGGAATTGCCAGTTTGGTTGGATCAAAGTTTGGGGGATATAGCACCGATAAATGGGGAGTGCCCTTTACACTGTTGGCGGGATGACGTTGCATATCGTCACACTGATTCTTCTGTCACTTGTTACTCATTCCTATATCGGAGTGTTGGTGATTCTCATATTATGGTCGTTTGCCGCATGGTCCACCGGTCCGACACAGCAATTTCACCTGGCTACAATAGAACCGGAAATGTCAGGTGTTTTGTTTAGTATGAATCAGTCACGATGCAATTCGCCATGGCGGTCAGGCGCAGGTATAGGAGGGGTTTTTGTGGAAAACGCATCATTAGCCTCGATTACCTGGGTTGGTGCGTTAGGGGTTATGATTGCCATTATTGCATCATTGCTGATTTTCAATTCACAACCGAAACAGATGCGCTAAAAAGATATCAATCAATAATTTCGAAAGATTCTAACATCCGCTCGTTATACAAGCGGGTGTTTTTTAAGCGTTCAAAGTCAGTCCATGCATGAGCCTTCCAAGGGCCGACATCGTTCTGTATGTGTTGAAGGCGCACTTGAAACTGAAAGGATTTCTTAAGGCTTTTGCGGCGAGCTGAAGTACAGTACGATTGCCTGATCGAACACTGGAAACACAAGAGAACGTAAACCTGAACATCCGCGTAAACGTCAAATGAAGTTGCCACTTGGGAGTAAACACTTGCATCATCTCGTTGAAAGGCCTAGAACAATGCGGATGACAGATTCGTATATTGCCAGTAAACACAGCGCTTGCTCTGTTTCCGTTATCGATTACCGCTGATTGCTTACTAATGCTGCCCTGCATCTCAGTTTGTGATGTCGATAAGCAGCAGCTAACCTTGTGAAAAGAGTGTTACTGTGGGTAAGATGTTTGCCTTTGGATATTTTAGCCGAAAGGGGTTTTAAATATAGATATTTGATTTAAATTACAGGAGACTTCATTCATTTAACAAAGTTATTGCTTTCTTAATCACTAAAGTTTATTTGAAAATAATCTCTTGATTTAATTTCCTCGAAGAGATTTTTGTCAAATCTAATGGAGGCATCAGAATTTTATAACATAATTGATCGTCTTTTGACGCTTTGTTTATGAACAAGAAAATATTTAAAAACATAGAAGTGGAAAAGTGGGGTGAGCTCCTGTTTTTCTCGAGAGGATAGCTTGTCAGCTTTTCTATTTTTAATGAGTTAAAATATTCTATTTATACTAATTAATGTAATTTTTTAGGATAATATACAAAATCCCCCTTACTTCGACAATTTGCAATCTGGTATTATCGTATCGCATGGGAGCTATGTCAATAGACTCTATGCAAAAATTGAAGGAGGGACTTACTTATGAAAGAAACCAAAAAGAATAGGAATCTGTGGGTAAGGACTTATGAAGCCGGGAGGTACTTCGATTGTAGAAAGCTGCTGGCTGTATGGGCTATTGGGCCTCAAAGTATTATGCGTGTTTGTGCACTTCCGCATCCTGCTATAGAGGCTATTTAACATTTGAGAATAGGGAGTTGAGCGTATTTGCTTATACTCATATTTTCTCTAAGAGGATTTTATATGTCATATGATCGTGTTAAGATTTTTGATTGCCAGAGTTATGTGGTTCATTTACAGCCTCATAGTTGCTGTAATGATTGGTAGAAAAATTATGTTTTATTCAGACTCAGTGGACGTGGAGCACAGTTGGCGTTTTCTGTTGTCAAAAACAAAAATCTTCATAAAACGGCACGTATTTGGAGATTATGAAAAAGAAGAGATGAGTGCTGACCAATTAAAAGAAGAGCAGGTGCCATCCATTTACGGAGGCTTGGACGGAAGGGGCACAGATCATTTCAGGTTCGCTAGTTGTATTGCCTATTAGTTGTACCTTGCAGTTGACAAATGCTTGTAATTTAAGCTGTTCGTTTTTGGCTATGCCAGCTCAGGTAAAGCCATATCCTGAGGCTATCTAGTGAACAATGGATATTAGTTTATGCAAAAACTCTTTCAGCCCATGGAGTTGCTGATATTACGCTGACCAGGGGTGAAGCAAAGCTGATCAAGGGGTTTAAAAAGAATTAGTCGTTGTTGCAAGTTCGTTGTTTACCAATGTGATGTATTTATTAATGATTGAACTGGCGAGATGAAGAAGTTGGATACTTAGTCACTTAGGTAATGTTCTGTACAGATTAGTATTGATGGTATGGATAATACATGACCAATTAAGAGGCAGAAAAAGTGGCTTTAAGAAAGTATGAATACCATTAAAAAAGATTATCAGAAGCAAACATTCCAGTGATTGTCGCTATGACCATTAATGAGTCCAATGCTGATGAAGTATCAGATGTGGTGGAGCAATGTGCCAATGCAGGTGTTTTTGTCTTTCGTGCAGGAAAAACGTTATCTGTTGGACGTGCGACAGAAGGCACAAGGCTTTGGATATTGATTTTGAAGAAATGGTTCAAATACAGCAGGGAAGCACGTCATAAATGGGGAGATCATATGAACATAATTGATTGGGAGCACGAAGAGGATTCGTTCACAACAGATTTTTGCACACCAGGATATCTTGCTTGGTATATAAGAGCAGATGGATACGTAACTCCTTATAATTAGAGATTTGCCGCTAGGGCATATTTTAGAAGATAGCATGGCTGACATTGGTTCACCTGCTCGTTTGCTTCAGTTAAAGTGTGAAGCTAAAATTGCAAATGTATAGGAAAATTGAGCTATCTGAACCGGACTTGCCTTTTTCAAAAAGTCAAGGCAGGGATTCGGAGGCAGATAGTCTATCATTGGTGTTCTGGAGTATTTTAGCAGTTGTTGGATTACTGTTATTTATTAAATTCAAACCCCCAACAATTGCTTCACTACTCTTAAGCAAAGATGAGGCAAAAGAAATAAGCATTCAATTTATAAAAGGTTTGTTGGGATAGATGTGAGAGAACAGGATTTTATTCGGTATGGTATGAGCCAAATTACAGTAAATAAACTTCATCCTTAGGCATATAAGAAAAAATAGAAAGGTTTATATGATGTTGGGTTGGTCGAATCTTGGAGAGTCCGTTTCGTTCACAAAGAATCAATCATTTGTAGTTGGTGTCAATGTAATCGAGAAATCACTTTTTATGCCGGATGTTCGAAAAAGTCCCTTTCGGGAAGTTCGAACAGTTTCTCCAGAACCTCAAGCAGAGGTTAATGGCTTCACCTGATGGACTTTGGTCTAGAGCAAATATGACTGGTACTGGTAAAGAGGAGGATTTTCATAGGAGTCAGTACTTGACCAGTACATAGCGGAAGCGGGGAGATATTCGGCTCAAGGTGACTGTTGAATTACAGGACGGCCGAATTTCTTGCTCATTGGTACTGAACAAAATACTAACGGATCAAATGAGTAAAGTCATTCTGAATGAACAAGTGGAATCGACATTCAGATATCTGGTATGCTGGGTTCAGCTTTAGCGATGATCCTTGCGATTCTCTTGTATTTATGGATGTGCAAACAACCTGTCTTCGGTAGTCTTGTTCTGGGTTTGACGTTATAATAGCACCCAGTCATTGACGCTGAAGAAGATATTCAATTAACAATTGTAAATGCTTATGGTACAGAATGAGTGTCAAAACGGTCGGTTATTAGGTATTTTGTCTACACTTCTTACAGGATTATTGAAGTTGTAGTATTTATATGTTATTGGCAGGAAATGCTTGCTGGTGATTTTGGATGAAAACGTTTGAACAACCAATAGTTCAGATTTCTGGAATAGGAGCAGGGCTCATTAGTTTAGGAGTGACTTCTCTGCTGTTTAACTTATTGGAGAAAAAGCATTATTTACGAATTTCTGGGCTTTCTAACCGAACTGTCTTTCCTATAAGGTTTTACCTTTAGGCAAAGGATTGAATATGAGCATACAAAGTTCAATTGGAGAAGGAGTCATCTATCCGGTTAAATGATTCCAGTCATTTGGTGGATCGGTAAAATATCCTCATCTCCCATTATTATCTTCCTTTTTTATGGGCGGTGATGCACCAAGTAACTGGATATGACCCAAGGTGGATACGTTGGCTGCATCTATTTATATTCAGTTGCTTTCTGAGTTCTCTTCATCAAATTTGGTTTATTTGTGTATTAGTAGCTCATTTCATTCATAATTTAGTACTCGTCTGTATGCCGCTGTGGCAGTTCAAGCTTCAGAAACATATGCATCATGATCAGCCATATGCTTCACTCTAATGATTAGGAAGATTTGATGCAATTGATGCAAGTGCAAAATTTAATAAAATACTATCGAAATAGTGATAGGTCGAACATTTGTCTTTCTCAATTCAACGAGGAGAAATCGTAGCGCTTCAATGGGGCCAAATGGAGCTGGAAAACAACGACAATTCGGTGTTTGACAGGTCTCTATAAGCCGGATGAGAGATATCTCATTGAGGTTCTCCTCAGGACATATAAATGTTCAAAAAAAGTCGCGCTTATTCCTGATCAGCCATATCTGGTCACTTTAACCGCTGCTGAACATATTCAGTTTAGGGCAGAGGATATCATCAGGTAAAAAAGATGTAAAGGTTTATCATGCATTGAAGGAAACACTTGGAGAAAGAAGCAAACCAATTGTGTGGTCCAGCTGTCAAGGAGCCCAAGAATGACGGGTTGTTGTCTTGGCAGGGCGATTGTTCAGACCCGCTTTGCTGTATATATTAGACGAACCGACTATGGGCCTTGATATCCCATCAAAACAGTGGCTCTCTAACTGGTTAAAAACAAAAACCGATCAAAGTGTTCAGCATTTATATCAACTCATAGTCACAGAGTTTTGTTTTAGAGACAGCAGACGAGGTGATATTAATTAGAGACAGCAAACTCATGCAGGTTGTATGTTTCCTCAATTAGAAGAAGAACAAGCGGAATGGAGAAAAAGTGATTCGTCTTCTGGGGGAATGGTCAGATGAATAATATCATTTCTTTTTATGGCTTCCAGTCAAAAGGCGTTTTGTCCAGTCAAGGCCAGGAAAAAAATCGCTTGCAGTCTCGCTCCTTTTGTTGGAGCCATCCAGTTTCAAGTAAGTTTGTTTCTAGATCTACGACTTGGGATATGAGTATTTAGTTTGAGTACTTACAGGTGTTTTATCGCTATACAGCATTTGGACTTTTTCAAATCTGATTACCAAGTCAAATGATATAGCTTTATGCTTTTCTGCATCTTTTCAAAAGTTGTATAGTGTTTTATTTTTCAGCGTCACTTGGAAGGCGTTGCTTTGGATCATCTCAGCCATATTCGGTGATGTATTAGTGTGCTTCTGTCTGGTGAGCATATCCAATTTATTAGGCCGATCATAATTTTGTAAAGACTCTTTTTATCGCTGAAGTATGGTTGATGTCGGTCTCTTGTGCCAGAACAGTGAAAATGAAAAGGGTATACATTTCCAGTCTTTCTTCTAATGTTAGGCATTTTACTCTATATGTCTTTATCACTTCTTCTTTTTCCAACATTCATCTGAGACAGGAGGCATTCCGTTTATTAGTGGCATTAGGATCAGTGTTTGATGCATTGTCACCATTGTATGGTTGTATTTATTGGGATCATGCAGTCTCTTTTTATGACAATTGCTTTACGAGCAGTCAGGTAGAAATAGAAGAATCGTTGGTGAAAGAAGCTGAATTCTGGGAGGAATTTCCAAGAACGTCAATTTAGTTCAGGTCAAATCATACAGAAACCAAAACGACTTGGTGGGGCTTACAAGGTCTAAATGGCATTTGGTCTTTTCTGTGGTTGGAACTGTGCTTTTAAAAATATTTATTTTTCATAGCATTCATGGGTCATATGATGGCGTCTTTTATGTCGTCATTTCATGTATCCAGAATGGTTTTATCTTCTTTTCTTTCTCATCGTCTCGGCAGTCATGTTAAGTTCCTATTATTCAGGAATTGTGAACATTCTCAATCAGGCACCCTTCATTTTATTCCCCAATTGCCTTTGGAAAAAAAAGTATTATTGTTATTCTAGACTGACTGAATACAGTCTGGTTGTTATTCTTTACTGTGTCTCTATTACTTTTTATGGCAGTTGGGAATTTAGTTTATTGGTATATATATATATGTGGCTTGGGATATATATATGGTTCATGACAATAAGACTGTTTGCTTTACCCATAGGCAGAAACGATCTTAAGCTTTCATTTCCTCAATACTACAAGTCATTTTTATGGCATTAGGCCTGAGCAGCATTTGTTTGTATATCATTCATTTATTGACTGCTTTGACTAGTATACATTAGTGGTGGTCGTCTGTGCAGGGAGCCTATGTTGGTGCCTGGTTATCGTTTCAGATAGTGGATATGTAGAGTTATTGTTTTAAAACGAGGAAGACTCTTTGTAATTCAAATGGTGATAAATTGTCGTTATCTGTTCCAGAATTTATGAATACAAATGGTCACAATTGTTGTTCAGAAAAAGATAGGGGAGCTAAAGAAATCAAGGAAAGATGCAATACCAGTTTTGGTTGAGCCTTAAAGAGGAAGGCTCTTTGTGTAATATTGCTGTTTTAGGTGAGTTTGGGGAAGACGCAGGTGAAGCAGCAGATGGCTATCATGTTTATTAAAAGTCATGCCGAAGATACAAGAATGGCAACTGGCGATTTCACTAATGAGAGTCAGGAAGCCCAGTCTGCCCTTGTCATCAAAATCGCTCAAGAAAGTGAAGGGCAACCATGCTTTTTGGGCGTCTTGGTGTATTGCATGGATCGATCCTTCTTACATTGAACCGAAGATGTATGAATGCCTAAAAAACGCGAGCATGTCCTTCAGGAATGGTTGCTCCGTTTGCGGCTGAAGAAGGCATTAAGAGAGAAGCTGGTGCTTTTCAGCTGAGATAAGGAGGATTGAAAGGATGAAAGATGAACAAATGTTGACTAAGATAGCCAAGTCATTTACCATGGTTGAATCAATCACAGAATGATTTTACATTTCCAAGTGACACATATCTATTCTTTATTTTGGTCAATGAGCTGTCAAACTGTCGCAATTAACCAGACAAAGTCATACCAAGATATAAAGGATATGAATGTGATAATCAGATACATGTCCCATATATAGAAAGAAAGAAATCTATGGAGGTTGTCTCGACGTATGCTCTTGATAGGGACTAGCTATTTCGGTGTATTGGAACCAAAACTATGAGATCGTCACAACTTGTCACGTACAGGCATCCCCAGCTTTGTCTATTAAGTCCCAATACGGTCAGATCATTACTAAAACGATAGGAGATGTTGGTTGGGGTAAAAGATGTTAAAAAAGTTGCAGGCTTGTGGAAATTTTCCGTCTGTATGTATGTGCGACAAACGGTTGAATATTATGAAGCTTGGTCCTTCTATAAGCAGGAGGTTTTTAATCAAGTATTTTTTTTTTTCGGACAAGTCAAATGTGAAATAAAACTGTTCCAAAGTTAATCAGTTATTTATTTTCATATCGTATCCTTTCAGTATCACGTGAAAGAGCATCATATGAACATTATGGAAAGTCATGCAAAATCTTTTTTGGCAGCATAAGGTGCTTTGATTTTGCTTGTATCCGTCTCGGTATTTATTGCTTATCACCATTACCAGCTAAACAAGGAAAGCGGCACTGCTGAAAGGTAAAGGCACATTAGTCGTGTTGACGGAAAAAGATGAATGTGTATGAGGAGGAAGCCAGGAAGGATACGTTTGTTTATGTCCGGTTCGAGGGATTGCTGCGCCTGCTTATGAGATGAAAAGTTTGTACAGCAAGTTTTCAAAGAAAACAAAGATTGCTGTAGTGGATCGTGCAGGTTATGGCTGCAGCGACGTGTATGATGATGACAGGGATATTGATACAATATTAGAACAGACGAGGAAAGCGCTTCTGCAGAAGCGGAATAAATGCTCCTTGTATTTTAATGCGCTCATTTCAGTATCATCCAGGTTGGAAAGACGAAATCATTGGGCGCAGAAATATCCTGAGGAGATCAGAGGCCATTGTTGCGATGGATATTGGATTGCCTCAACGCATGTACATCGTATAAAATGCATCGAGATTGACAGACTGAAAGTGAGAGGTTCCACCTGTTACAACCTCGATCGTTTTCCATCGTTTCCGCCCTTCCGCTGTATATAATCCTGAGAGGTGATTCAGGCAGTCGTTTTTAACTGATGAAGAAAAAGAAATCTATACATAAGTAACTTTAAGCAATTTTAGTGCAGATATGGAGCATGAGCTTTTACAGTCTTTCCAAAACAGCAGCAAATCTCTGAATCTGCCGGCGCCAGAAAACTCCGTCTTGATGGGTGCGGTCTCTGAGCTCAATAGACTAATTCAAAGTATGCTCTACAAAACGAAAAAGCCTATGAAGCAGTTTGCGGCTCAACTCAATCTGCCGATATAAAGGGCGCAGGGGCACACAGCATTTATTTATATCTATGCTGATCAAATATATAAACTTTCCATGGGTTTATGAAAGGTTGTAGGATGAAGGTTATCATATTTTAGTCGTTGAAGGATGTGATTTGATTTGCTGCAAGATTTTTGCAGGGATATCGTGTGATATGGAAAACAGATGGAGCGGATGTGCTTTCGGTGATTCAAAGGTGGATTTGGTCATTATGGATGTGATGCTGCCGGGTGAGGCAGGTATCAAATGTCTGCAAAAATCAAAGAGCTGGGGCTGGGCATTCCGGTTATTTTTCTTTCGGCCCGTAATGATATGGACAGCAAGCAAAGGTTTGCAGATCAGCGAGATATATGGTAAACCCTTTGATCCACGAGAGAGCTGCTATTAAAATACGAATATGCTTGAGCATCATTATAGCACCTTTACGCAAATCAAACATTTGTATATTGATGCGGTAACGAAAAAGTGTTCAATGAAAGCCTGCCATGATGAGGTATTGTTTACCAATTGAGCGGAAAATTTTCTATTTATGAAAATAGAGACAGATATCCTGACAAGGAACATTTCTTTTCGAATCATCTACGCAGCTCGAAAGATAGAAACCCAATATTGTCCAATGTGCATATTATCAGAGCTAAAATCAATGATCAAGCGGGTGAGATGATTGAAAATATATATGGAGAAAGAGGTATCGGCTGAATACCAGTCATGAAAGAAAACCAGCTCGAGATAAAATATCAGTTGTTATTGTTTACGGCCGTCATTAGTGTTCGGTGCTGTTGCTGGCGGTCAGTGTTTTGATGTCGGTGATCTCTGACATTACGTTTAATACCGATGAATCATAGTAGTATGCTCTTTCACAGGTCGTTTGCGTACAAACGGCCATGATCGTTGTATTTTGATATCGCTCTTATTGTTAGCTTTTTTATTTTCAAAGTCGATTCATTCTCTGTTGCATAAATCAATCTATTAAATCAAACCATTCGGCATTTGTAGTGATCCAAGGTGCCCGATAAAATTGAAGTGAAGCGTGCTGATGAAATCAGGAACTGATCAAATCGGTCAATTTGTTAATTGAACCGGACGACATATCGTGAACTGGAGCTGAGACAAGCAGGAGAAATCAAAAAGGAGCTTTTGCAAAAACTGCGGCATGACATTAATACACAACTAACGGCTCTCAGGCTGCATTTATTTTATTTGGAAGATGTCAATCATGGTCAGGCTGTATTCGAATCATTGTATCAGCAAATCAGATATATCTCGGAATTAACCAATGAATTCAATCTATATTCCACTGAGACGCACAGAAAGCTCTTATGTTATAAATGAAGAAGTGCGTCTAAACGAACTATTAGAAACAGCGGTGAAAAAGTGGGATTATTTATACAGTATGGTGGGATTGAGCTGCACTATAACCGGCAGATCAAGATGTGATATGGATGAACAACGCGTTATGGATGCAAAGGCTGTTTGATAATATTTTTAAAATACGTTAAAGCATTCACAGCTGAAAAGATGGAAGTCACGATCGAACTTATGGCGATGTTTTTATTCGTGATGACGGTAATGGATGATCGGAATAGATGGTCAGTGACAGTGAGACTTGGGTTAAAGATTATTGATGATACATGCAGGCTGCTTGCGATTACTTACGCAGGCTGCATACAAAATGATAACTGAACAGAGGTTCTTGTTTTCAAAAGAAGTGACCCTGCTGATGTTTTCTTTCTCCTATAAAATTTATCTAATAGGGAGAAAGAAATGAATGAACATCATATGTTTAAAAGAAATCATCAAAGACGATTAAGTACCTCTCAAGCAGTTCTGGTGACCGATATCGCAGACATCAGCATTGCAGCAGCAGCCGGCAGACATTATCGCAGCTGGCAGCAGCTCGGGCAGAAGACACTACGACCGTTATGGCGGCGGTCATCGTTACAAACGCCGGAGCAGCAGCAGTTAATCAGTTCTTGTTCACTGGGCACAAGGTATGTGACCGATGCATGTGTTGATTTAGATCTCGCGAGATGGAAGCGGTGTGCTGATGCTCCTCCTCGATGCCCAATAATCTTTTTCGCAGCAGGATGCTTCCTTTGATCATTCATTCACTCCAGCCAAAGTGCTGATTTTTCTTCTTTTCCCTTTATGTTGAAGTACAGCAGGAATAACAGCGTTTCTCCGGAATCAGAAAGAAATCATCCTGTTTCGCACTTTTATTTCCTCCATTTCTTCAGGAGTCAATTGTTTGGCAAGGCCGAAATCGATGAGGCAGAGCCTGCCGTCATTGATGATGATATTAGGCGTTCTGATGTCGCTGTGAAAGATTATGGCGATCATGGGTATTCCTATAATCTCAAGCAGCTGCAAATCATCTACGCCATAAACTCTGTGAACGGCTGTTTTCGAAAAATAATAATTCTTCTATATTCTCTCCCTAATGAACTGCATGACATAATAAGCCTGTCCGTCTATGATGATGAACTCATCTATGAAGCCCGAATTTGCGGGTGGTGAATGCTATTGAGCAGTTTATTTCCTGTTGAATCGGACTTTCTCTTTTCCTTTTCGCTTTTGTCGGCCGAAGCTGTTTAAAACATAAGGTGTTTGAGTTAGGATATCGGTGCACAAATAAACCAAACCATGGCCTCCCATACCGAGGCACTCTTCGATTTTGTATTGATGATTTAAGATAACGCCGTTCTTTAGAGGGCGGTCAAATAGCGCAGTTTTTAAGTTTAATGCCATGTCTGCACTTTCCTTTGTTGTACTGACTATAGTTTACCTTCTAGACAGAGAAAAAAAGAGCCCGGATAACCGGCTCGGTATAAAGTTAAAAAACTGCTTTGTCGTCGTATTCATAATCTATTTTTGCTTTTTACGTTGCTCAGCATCGTCGATCTGGCTGTCGCTAATGTATTATATTTAAAACTCATACCTTTTGCCACACTGAGTTGATCTGACAAAGAGATATCGGGCTGAAGTCGAGCTGTTTACAGGCACGGCGCCATTGAACGTTATTTCCGCTCGTCATGATCAGGTGGCGTGTATTTCCCTGGCAGTGTTTGGTGGCGGTTGTCTGAACTCTGGTTACAATGGCATCACGCGGTATCCCAGATTGGTTTGTTAAATCAACCTTGATCACGCTGGGTCAGAACCTGAGGGCTAAGGCTTTATTTCGCTTTATTTTCAGCAACGCCGCTGAATTGGAACGTTCGCTGCTGATTTGATTCGGTCTTCAATTGAAAAGCGTAGTACATGTTTCCAGTATAGGTGCCTCGTGACACTTTCACATAAAAAGGTATCTGTCGTGTTTGGGCGTCTGCATTTTGCAAATAAAAAAGAAGAAAACGTATTAAGGTTTAGACTTCTGTCCCTTGAGAAACAGGTATTCTATTCTTATCATAAATTTTAATTTTCATCCCTGTATATGCGCTCTGGTATGTACTCCCCACGTATACTTTTTCTCCTTTATTAGCCGTAAAAAGTGAAATAGGCTTCATCTTGACCAAGCTTCCATTGTTGTATCGATATTTTTATATTTCCAATAACCGATCGGCATTGCGGTATCAAAATGAATTGTTTCCTGTGATAGCAGTGACTCCGGCAGCTGGATGCCGAATACGTAAAGGTGATAAGACAGACAGCATAACAGCGAATGGAATAAGCCATTTTTTCACCATGCAAACAACCTCCTTTTATTTCCATCATACATAATAACGATTTAGGTGTAAATAAATGTTTTTTGAGGTTAATATATACATTGCTTTGTCGATAAAAAAAGAATAAGAGAGAATACTCAGGGGAATTCAATGTCTGAATCGGCAATTTATCCGCACTCAGCTGATGGCACAGAACATATTGAGCAAGAATGCGCCTGCCAAACGGGGAGAATGCGACTGAAAATCCAGCGGCAGTTCTGGAAAAGGTATACAGCAGGCTTAAGTCACAATCTTCAACTGGGGAATCAATCAGTTCAATTATTCTAAAACCAGCGTGTCGGGAAACAGCGGGACATTCAGCAAAGTGTATCAATCGGCAAGAATGATCGAACAGTGACAGACACAGGGGAAGAAACAGTGATTCAATCCCAAAACCCTATGAATCTGAGAGTGATATCAGAATCAAAAAATACTAGATGAAAAATACAGCAGGATGAATGCAATTAACAAAACAAAGTCTGATCCATTAGGCTATATTAAGGATAAGTACCAAAATTCAAAGTCTCCTTATTTCAGAAGTGATCTGTCAGCTGCAGAGAGACAGGCCGCTTACGATAATGAAACAGAATGGTTATTCAAAGGAAGGCCCAAAACTATAACCTCCAGGATGCTGGGTGTTTCGAATGTCATATTTCAGTGGGAAGTGGAAGCTGAGAATGAAAAAGGTGTATCAGCGGGGACAGGTTAACCAGCAGCTGCAAGTGCTGTTGAATCGAAACCATATTCATATTCCCAGAGGGACAGAGCTGATTGTTTACGGTGCGCCGATTGACTATCAGGTGCGGGTGAAGGGACAGACGATCAGGATCTGATCAAAAGCAAATTGAGCAAGTGCTGCAATCTGGAGACAACAGCAAAGAACTATTTTTGCACATCATGAAAAGCCAAAAGCAGTGATTCAGCACAATTTTCCGAAGAGCTATCAAAAGTATCAGGCTGCTCGTAGAGATGTACGAAGTTACAGGCTACCATTTAAAGGATTTGAAGTGATTGATGGGTATGTCACGCCTGATGGACGTGACTTATTAATGTCTATAAGGAAGGACTTTGAAAGATCCCAGTACAAGGAAGCTAAACGGCTTCTTATTATATCTTACTATCGTTCCAGGAGCTCAGTAAAATCGCGGAAGCCGGGTATAATGCCATTCCGGATTTCATCCTATCAATTGATTACAGCAATGGATCTCTGAGAGATGTGGGACAAAGCAAGAGCTATGGGACCGGAGATACTGGGTGGCTTGAAGCATTAAAGCGTCAAACGGGTGTGAATTATTAAGTTGCCCGTAGAACAGCTTATTTTTTATGAGAATCTAAGGGTGTATTAATTTCAATATTCAAACAATTTTATTATTTTTATATAAAAGATTTTAAAAGAAGTGAACGATTCAAAACTCTGACAAAGGTGTTTACCTGAAAAAACAATTGTATTTTCCAGAGAAATTTATTATGATGAAATAAATAATTTAGGAGATTATATTATAACAATTTTAAGTTTGAATTTTCTGATTACTTTATCACTGATTCATGTGAAGTAGCAAGCAGGTCTGCTGTTTTCTCATTTGCTAGTGTTAGGAGGAGGAAGGGAGTGGCAAATAAAGAATTAAAGAGGGGCCTGGGCGCGCCATATTCAGATGATCGCCTTGGGCGGTACGATCAGTGTTGGCTTGTTTATGGGTTCTGCCAGCACGATTTCATGGACTGGCCCATCTGTCCTTCTGGCTTATGCAATATGCGGAATTTTTATCTTTTTTTATTATGCGTGCGATGGTGAAATGCTGTATGTCGAGCCGAGCACAGGTTCTTTGCGACGTTCGGCCATCAATATATTCATCCACGGCAGGTTATATAACAGCATGGAGCAACTGGTTCCAGTGGATTATCGTCGGCATGTCAGAAATTATCGCTGTCGGTTCTTATGAAGTATTGGTTCCCCGGATTTGCCTGCTTGGATACCTGGTATCGTGGCAATGGTGATTCTTGGTGCGGCGAATTTAATTTCTGTTAAGTCGTTTGGGAATTTGAGTTTTGGTTTGCGATGATTAAAATCGTGACGATTATCTTGATGATTATTGCAGGGAATCGAATTATTTTCTTCGGTTTTGGCAAATGGCGGAGATGCGATCGGTTTGTCGAACCTGTGGTCTCACGGGGGCTTCTTTGCAGATAGTTTCTCAGGTTTCTTCTTTGCACTGTCTCGTCATTGCGGCCCTATCAAGGAGTTGAACTGATCGGGATTACAGCGGGTGAAGGAAGGACCACGCAAACACGCTAAGAAATGCGATTCAAAGTATTATCTGGCGTATTTTTGATTTTCTACATTGGTGCTTATTTTTGTGATCGTGACGGTGTATCCTTGGGATGAGCTCAACTCACTCGGAAGTCCGTTTGTGTCTACGTTCTCGAAAATCGGAATTACGGCAGCGGCCGGCATTATTAACTTTGTTGTTACTGCGGCAATGTCCGCTGTAATATGGTATTTTCAGCGCGGGCCGCATGCTATAGTATACACTGGGTGTCAATGGACAAGCACCGAAATTCTTTAAGAAGATTTCACGCAATGGTGTGCCGCTGTATGGCACAATTGCGGTGCTGATCGGTTTGGCTGTCGGTGTTGTACTGAACTATATCGCGCCGCCGAAGATCTTTTGTCTATGTATACAGCGCAAGCGTGCTCCCAGGGATGATTCCTTGGTTTATCATTTTGATCAGCCATATCGGATTCAGAAAAGCGAAGGGTGCTGCATTAGATAAACATCCATTCAAAATGCCGTTTGCTCCTTTTACAAACTATTTGACGATTGCTTTCTTTTGCTGATGGTTCTGGTTGGTATGTGGTTTAACGATGATACTCGTATCTCCTGATTGTAGGCGTGATTTTCTTAGCGCTTGTGGTCATTAGTTATTATGTGTTTGGGATTGGCAAACGCACGCAGGCCAATTTGACAAAAAAAAAGCGAACAAGCAGTTGAATAACGATAAAAAAGACATTCACGGATGTCTCTTTTTTTTACTTTTTGCATGGATTTTCCTATTTTAGCAAGCTATAGGGTAAAGATAGCAGAAGGAAAGGTGTTCATAAAATGGATGTTACACTCGGTTATTTGCGCGAATCACTTTCGAATCATCTAGAAATGAAGTCTGCCAGCGTATTTGCAAGAAGATGCTGGCGAAGCGTTAGCAAATGAAGAGGAATTTGTAAAAGACTTAGATGATAATGAAATGTCTTTTTGAACCATGTATTAGAAAAAGAAATTAAGTATGCCCAGAATGAACAGGATCAAAAACGGGCCAAGGAATTAAACGAGGTGTATGAATTACTGCTTTGAGAAAGGCGGGTAAGAAAATGGGAGCAATTGAACGAAGCGGATATACATTTCAGCCGGAGTTTAGCGTTGTCCGTCAAAAACGGAGCCATCCATGTGTACCATCAAGGAGAGTTTGTGGAAGAAATCGAATTTGAATTTAACGGGGAATATCCTGATCATGATTTGATTGAAGAGCTTGTGAATCATTATTGTTTTGAGCATGAGATGAGCCCTGCCGCAGGGCTTTTTATTTAGGATGTGATCAGGGCCATACTTTTCAGGATATCCACGGTGATGTTTTTGGCTTTTGTGCCGGAATCATCGACATTGGTGACAAAGACATAAGAGCCATGCTCTGTTTTGATGAATCCGGACAAACCATCCTAATCCCATATCTGTCAGGCGAGTTCCGGTTTTCCCGTAGAGCGTAATGATCGCCTTCCTCTTGAATCATCATGCGCTTGACGGTTTTCATCACCGGCTTGTCAAATGGAAGCTCCTCTTTAGCCAGTTTCTCCAAAAAAGTTTCTTGTTCCAGCGGAGATATTGTGAGCGAGCTTTGCAGCCAAAACTGGTCGATTCCCCGCTGATATCCTCGTTGCCGTAAGATAGAGTATGAAGCCATGTTTTCATTCTTTCCTCGCCGATATCTCTCAAGCTAATGCCTGATAATACCAGATTGCGGGATTCGCGCATGGCCGAGCCAAGCGTATGGTCGCGGTTCCATGATTCAATTCACGCTTGACCCCGTCCCATCGTTTAACATCGTATTCATCTCTACAGCTTTGACCTGCAAACCGATTAAAAGCGTTCACGACTTTAAAGGTGGATTGCGGAGTTTGTCTTTGATTTGCCCGTTTCTGTTATATATAGACAAATGTCTGATCCTTTGTAAATCGTGAAGAATGAAGGTTCCATCCGTATCCTTGAATTCGTCATCGACATTCATTCTGCTGACATTCAAGTGTTTTTTCATGAGCAGATGATGCTGCGTGGACGGAGAAGCCGCCGATCCTGCAATACTCAGCACAAGCACAACATATATCCATTTTTTCATTTTGTTCTCCCTTCGTTTTGATTAACTACCTTTTCTATATTTCGTTTGTTCTTCCTTTAAAAAATAATCAAAAGCGCTTAAATTTGGTTTTGTAAAACAAATACTGTTACTGGGTTTATATTCGGAAGATAACGGAAAATAGAGGGTAAAAAAGGAAGGCAGGGTAAGCGGATGAATGAGCAGATTCCACATGACAAAAGTCTCGATAACAGCCTGACACTGCTGAAGGAAGGGTATTTATTTATTAAAACAGAACAGAGCGCTACAATTCAGATCTGTTTCAGGCCCGTTTGTTGGGAAAAAAAACTTTATTTGCATGACTGGCGCTGAGGCGGCGAAGGTGTTTTATGATACGGATCGATTCCAGCGGCAGAACGCTTTGCCTAAGCGGGTGCAGAAATCGCTGTTTGCGTTAATGCGATCCAGGGAATGGATGGCAGCGCGCATATCCATCGGAAGATGCTTTTCTGTCATTGATGACACCGCCGCATCAAAAACGTTTGGCTGAGTTGATGACAGAGGAGTGGAAAGCAGCAGTCACAAGATGGGAGAAGGCAGATGAGGTTGTGTTATTTGAAGAAGCAAAAGAAATCCTGTGCCGGGTAGCGTGCTATTGGGCAGATGTCTGAAGGAAACGGAAGTCAAAGAGAGAGCGGATGACTTCATTGACATGGTCGACGCGTTCGGTGCTGTGGGACCGCGGCATTGAAGGAAGAAGAGCAAGGCCGCGTGCGGAAGAGTGGATTGAAGTCATGATTGAAGATGCTCGTGCCGGCTTGCTGAAACGACTCCCGGAACAGCGCTGCATGAAATGGCTTTTCACAAACAAGAAGATGGAAGCCAGCTGGATTCCCGCATGGCAGCCATTGGACTGATTAATGTATTGCGGCCCTATTGTCGCCATTTCTTACTTTCTGGTGTTTTCAGCTTTGGCGCTTCATGAGCATCCGAAGTAAAAGAATGGCTGCGGTCGGGAAGCAGCCGGGAAAGAGAAATGTTTGTACAGGAGGTCCGCAGATATTATCCGTTCGGCCCGTTTTTAGGGGCGCTTGTCAAAAAAAAGATTTTGTATGGAATAACTGTGAGTTTAAGAAGGGCACATCGGTGCTGCTTGATGTATATGGAACGAACCACGACCAATTATGGGATCATCCCGATGAATTCCGGCCGGAACGATTTGCGGAGCGGGAAGAAAATCCGTTTGATTTAATTCCTCCAAGGCGGGGACACGCCGAGAAAGGCCACCGCTGTCCAGGGAAGGCATTACAATTGAAGTCATGAAAGCAAGCCTGGATTTCCTCGTCCATCAGATTGAATACGATGTTCCGGAACAATCACTGTATTACAGTCTCGTCAGAATGCCGTCATTGCCTGAAAGCGGCTTTGTAATGAGCGGAATCAGACGAAAAGTTAAATTCAAAAAAGCTCTCCTTCGAAGAGAGCTTTTTTGATTACTTTTTTCATCGTAGTATTGACGGATACATGGAGCCTTTCAGATACCATTTTGTTGTCCTCGATATCTTTGCGGGTCCGGGCTGGCTTTATCGACTGGGAACGTTTCCATGTCTGGCTGTTTTGTTATTTTCATCTTCATGCTGTGAATGAATTCTCTTGCCTTTTTGGCGATTTGACGGGTCTTTAATAGATAAGAAGTGATGCCGACAGTTGAAACAGCGAGAGACCTGAAAGTAACAGCTTTTGTTTCATGGTGATACTCCTTTTCTATTTTAAGAATAGTGTTTCCTGTATCATTCCCGTTTTGGAAATTGCTAAACCTGTTGTGTTTTTATCATTAGAAATTAACAGTAAATTCCATTTAAGAAGAAACTAGTGACTTCATTCCTGTATTGGAAGGTAATATACATTGACTTATTATTAGTTTCAGTCAAAATTGATAAATATTGACAAAGTAAAGTAATCAGAATAATAATATAATTAGCAAGAAAATGTCATCATACATGAAAGGTGTTAACGATATGAATCAATTGCATCGAAGAATGGGAACGTTTTTCCTCATGATGGTCGGGCTCGGGTCGATGATTGGTTCAGGCTGGCTGTTCCGGGGCGTGGCGTGGGCTCAAATTGCAGGACCAGCTGCTATTATTTCATGGGTTATCGGAATGGTCGTCATTTTATTTATTGCTCTTTCTTATAGTGAATTAGGTTCTATGTTCCCCTGAAGCTGGGGGAATGGTAAAATATACGCAATATTCACACGGTTCGTTTATCGGTTTTATTGCAGGATGGGCCAACTGGATTGCGATTGTGTCCGTCATTCCGGTTGGAAGCGGTAGCCTCCGTTCAATATATGATGAGTTCATGGCCTTGGAATGGGCGAAATGGACAAGCGGTTTGGTGAAGAACGGAACGCTGACTGGGGAAGGACTAGGCATTTGCCTCTGTATTGCTTCTTATTTATTTTTACTGAACTATTGGACAGTCAATCTATTTTCGAAAGCGAATTCATTAATTACGATTTTAAAAATTATTATTCCGGTCTTACGATTGGAGCTTTGCTGTTTGTCGGATTCCACGGAGAAAACTTTACTCCGGTCAAAGCATTGCGCCGAATGGCTGGGCGAGCGTGCTGACGGCGGTTGCCATCAGGTATCGTTTTTGCGTTTAACGGTTTCAAAGCCCGATTAATATGGCGGGTGAAGCAAAAATCCGGGAAATCAATTCCGATTGCGGTTGTTGGCTCTCTTTTTCGTTGGTCGACAGTGATTTATGTCCTGCTGCAGATCGCCTTCATCGGAGCGGTTGAACTCCTTCTGATATCGCTCACGGCTGGAGCCATTGAATTTTTAATTCTCCTTTTGCTGATCTGGCGATTGCGCTGAATATTAACTGGCTTGTTATTGTGTTATATGCAGATGCATTTGTATCTCCGTCTGGAACGGGGATTACGTATACCGCGACAACGTCCCGAATGATTTACGGAATGGAAAAAAAAAATACATGCCGAGTATTTCGGGAAAGCTTCATCCGCTTTACGGCGTTCCGCGACAAGCAATGTTCTTTCAACTTGATTGTGTCGTTCATCTTTTGTTTTGTTCAGAGGGTGGGGGCGTATTAGCGGAAATTATTTCCGTTGTTGGCGTTAATTTCTTATATCACGGGTCCCGATCACAGTAATGACATTGAGACGGACGGGGGACCTGTACAGGCCTCTTCCGTTTAAAAACTCAGGTTTAAACGTGATTGCTCCGCTTGGATTTATCTTTGCGTCACTGGTGCTGTATTGGGCGCGCTGGCCGTTAACAGGGCAGGTTCTGTTTATTATCCTGATCGGTCTTCCGATTTATTTCTATTATCAGGCGAAGGCGAAATGGAAAGGGTTTGGCCGGAACTTTAAAGCCGGCGTTTGGATGGTGTTTTATCTGCTGGCCATGATGGTCATTTCTTATTTGGGCAGTGATAAATTCGGCGGCCTGAATGTCATTCATTATGGCTGGGATATGGTTCTGATTGCGATGGTATCCCTTGTATTCCTATGCGTGGGCGCTGAAGAGCGGCTACCAGACAGAATACTTAAAAGGATGCGAAAGATAAATTCTCAGCTGCTTAATGGACAGTCAGAAGCTGCTGCCGGAAAAGAATAAAATATAGAAGAAAACCTTGCGATAGTTGTCGCAAGGTTTTGCTTTTTAATAACCCTTTTTTAACTTTGTGGAAATATCAGCATAGTTGGTAAACACACCTGTTACGCCCCAATCAGCAGGCGATGCATGTCAGTCTTCATTATTGACTGTGTGCAGTGGTGAAGCAGGGGAGGCCGTGGCTGCGATCATACGGACGTTTTGAGCGATTTAAAGCTTTATAATCCGGTCCCGACCGACAGCGTATGTTTTGATTTCTTCCAGGGCAGCATCTGTCATTGAGGCCATTTGTTTGGCTTCCAGCAATTGAACGGTCGGCAGTTTTGGCTGTAATTGTTTGATTTTACCAGGCTTTCCCTGCTGAACGATTGAATGATCACTTGTCCAAGTTTCGCATGCTTCCTCAGTTTTATTTTTCAGCAAAGGCGATCAGTTTTTCTTCCATACCTGGGTATGTTTCAGGGCGCCTTTGTTTCAATGTAGTAGTTTGCATGTCTTTCCGAACTGTTTTAACACGTCATCTAATGTGGGAACTTTAAGGCCGACGTACTGCGGCTTTGCTTTTTTCCGGATAGGCTTCATTAAACCAAGAACCGGCGTCGAGCTTTAATGTCTGCGAGCGTATGGTCCTTCACCCAGCCTTGTCCGTTTGTGGTGCGGTCCAGTTTTTTCATCATGCATGACAATCAATTGCTGTCTTTTTGTCATTTGCAGATCCAATTCAATATAATCAGCCTTCATTTTCTGAGCGGTTTCATAAGACAGAATCGTGTGCTCAGGCACATATCCAGAAGCCCCTCTGTGCGCGACGGTTAAAATTGTCAGGTGACAGCAGGTTTCCTTTTTGACGCTGCCGACACTGGCGTTACCATAAATGAGAATAAGCCCAGCGACATGAACAAAACAAAGCAAACATTTTATTTTTTTCTCATGATTTTCCTTATAAAATCAATATCTGTCTTTCATATTAAAAAATCGGATGTAAACGGCGTGTACTGCAAAATATTAATCTTTTATGTTGTTTTCTTTAAACATGCTCTGCCTTTGCCTGTATTCCACGTCAAAGCCAAGAAGACGATGGACAGCATGCATGAGGAGATCAGCATGATAAAGCCGCCGTTCCAGTTAAAACGGTCCACGACAAAGCCCATAATGGCGTTTGCGAAAGCAGAGCCACCGATGTATCCGAAAATCCGGTTAAACCGGCTGCAGTTCCGGCTGCTTTTTTCGGTGCTAGATCGATCGCCTGAAGTCCGATCAGCATGACAGGTCCGTAGATTAAGAAGCCAATGCTGATCAGCGCGATATTGTCGATGAGCGGATGACCGGACAGGTTAAGCGTACACCAATACGGCAATGAAATACCCGCCATAAACAAAACGCCTGCCGGTGCCCGGCGGCTTTTTGAAAAATCGGTCACTGATCCAGCCGCACAAGATCGTTCCCGGTATGCCTGCATATTCGTAAAGAAAATACGACCATCGTGAAATCTTCAGGAGAGAACCTTTCGCTTCTGTTAAAAGTTTATGCCCAGTCAACCACGCCGTATCGCACGAAATAAACAAATACATTGGCAAATGCGATATACCAAAGAAATTTGTTATTCAGCACATATTTGAAAAGAATTTCTTTTGTTGTTAATTCTTTTCCTGGTTTTGAACGCGTGTTTGGATAGTCATTCCGGTATTCTTCAATTGGCGGGAGTCCGCAGGATTGCGGCGTGTCCCGAACCAATAAAACAATTAAAAATGAAATGACGATGGCGATGATGGCCGGAAAGAAAACACGCTTTTCCAAGTGACGAACATCGCGATCCCAAGAGTGACAAGCGGGAGCAAGAATACCTCCGCCTATGTTATGGGCGACATTCCAGATCGACATTTTTGTGCCGCGTTCACTTATGGAGAACCACGGGCCATCGTCCTGCCGCATGGCGGCCAGCCCATCCCTTGAAACCATCCGTTAATAAACATAAAAATGAAACATGATGGTGACGCTCAGAAGTCACCCAAGGCATTGAAACAAATAGAATATTAACGACTGCTGATAAAAACAGACCTGTCGCCAGAAAATATCTCGGATTACAGCGGTCAGACACCATCCCCATAATGAATTTGCTGAAGCCGTACGCAATGGACACACAGCGGCCAGCACCAAACCCAGTTCTGTTTTGAAAATCCCTTGTTCCTGCAAATAAGGAATGGCGAAGGCAAAGTTTTTCCGAAGGTAAATAGCCTGGCGTAGCCAATGAAAATACCAATGAATACTTGCAGCCTGAGCCGTTTGTAGGCCGCATCCATCTTTGAATCATCCAGTCTCTCAATATGAGGAGCCGGTTTAAATATATTGAAAATCATTATCCCCCTTTGCTGTTTGTGCTGGATGTGTGGCGTGCCTCCTTTTCCCTGAAATACAAAAGAACCAGAAAACACCCCTTGTCAAAAGGGGTTGGATTCCCTGGTTCTCCTCATCTCCATCCAAAAATATTAACTTATCATGATAGCGCTTTCTTAAATTATCATAGTCCGGAGCGAATGTAAACGGGTAATTTTCAAATTGGGCCTTAGGGAAGTAAATATTATCCTTTTACTAAATGCAATTATTTTTTTTACTAGTAACATAAAAATCTGAGGAGGCTGTTTAAAGGTGGATGAATTAGATATCGCATTCTTTTATTTTACCGTTAGGAATTATGCTGCTATCGATTGTCGGGACCTGTATTTGTAAAAACCCGTATCTGATGCCAATGCTTAGTTTGGTGATTTCTCTTGTGCTCACCTTTACCATTTTTAATCAATCATTTTGGGATGGGCTGTTGTCTATAGCTTGGTTTCTCTGGCTTTATCCTATATCACATTGATTGTGGTAAGGAAAAGGAAGGAATCAGGAAATTAAAGACCTCACTTTCTTATATCGTTGACTAAAGCAACTATATGTGATTATAATTGCTTTAGTCAACGATATTAGAAAAGTGGGGATTGATTTGAAAACAAGAGAATCATCTGTCGGATTAAAATTCAGAAAGTTCAATCGATTTTATACAAACGTCCTTGGTTTCCTTTAATGAGCACATTTACGACAGCCCGTTTTCTAACAGAAACACGGATTTTATTTGAGATTTATAATACGCCTAATTGTACGGCAAAAGCTCTTCAGGATAAACTGGGGCTTGACCGGGGATATGTCAGCAGGATTGTGAAGCAGTTTGAAAAAGAAGATTTGATCTATAAACAGAGGAGCAAAGATGACGCCCGCCACCATTACATTTTTGTCACAGAAACAGGAAAAACGATTTATAAAAAAGCTGGAGGAGAAAGCCAACGAACAAGTAGAACTGATGCTGAAGGAAATCAAAAAAGGAGCAGCAGAAGCTTGCCGAGGCGATGGCAGAGATTGAAGCGATCCTTTTCACAGTCGCTTTCTGCCAGAGCATCAGAGATATCGATTAGAGATTATTTTCTTTTCGGAGGATCTTTCAACTTTATTGAGAAACAAAGACAATTTTACGCGGAGGCTCACGGTTGGGATGACAATCGTTTTTAGCTTATCTTCAGGAGACATTTGACGCTGACATCGAAAAATATGGATTGCGGAAAGCGGCGGAAATTTGCTGGCTCTGTCGGGTTGGTCAAGCACGATGAAAAGACAGTCCAGCTCAGATGGTTTCTGGTTGATGCGGATTTTCGGGGCAGGGGGCTTGGCACGCAATTGCTGGAGCATCTGATTGCATACTGCCAAGACATGAAGTTTGACCGCATTTTCCTTTTGGACGGTGAGCACCATGGCTGAGGCTCGTCCGCTCTATGAAAAATTTGGATTCAGGATAAGTGAAGTAAAACAAGAAGCGCCATTATGGGGACAGCAGCTGACAGAAGAACGGTGGGATTTGGAGCTGTCATGAAAGACTGCATTATGCGTGGATCATCGTCTCCGTCACCTTCTTGATCTTATTGGCGGTTCAGGGGGTGCGGCTGTCGTTTGGTGCGTTTGTGGAGCCGTGGAACGGCAATTTTCAATGGATAGAAGCACCATCTCGCTGATTTCGACGATGAGTTTTATTGTTTATGGCATATCACAGCCTGTGATCGGTCGGCTTGTGGACAAATGGGGTGCCCGGGCTGTTTTGGCATGGAGTGCGTTACTGACAGGAGTCAGCATTTTCTTAACATACCTTATGACTTCGCCTTGGCAGCTGTTTTTTGCTTTATGGGCTGGGTGTCTCGCTTGGAGTGGGCGGAGCATCGATGTGGCGGCAAGTGTATTGGTCGTCAATTGTTCAGCAAAAGCGGGGACTAGCCTTTGGGATCATGGAAGCAGGCTTTGGCGCGGGACAAATGCTTCTCGTTCCCGGCTCACTCATGTTGATCCATTGGTTTAGCTGGAAGCTGACAGTTGTGGTGTTGGGACTGCTGTTAATCGTGATTGTCTTTCCGGCTGCGCTGCTGGGGATGCTTCGGAACAATCCTTCAGAAAAGAATACAGAGCCGATAGGCGACTGGCTGCATCAGAAAAAGAAACAGCACCCAAAACAACAGCTCTTTCAGTGGCCGGGATGTTTCGTATGAGGCAATTCTGGTTCTTGATTTTCCGTTTTGATCTGTGGTTTTTACGACCGTGGGGCTGATGGATACCATTTGATTCCGTTTTCTCATGATCATGGCTTTTCAACGACAGTCACGAGTGCTGCTGTCAGTCTGCTGGCAGGCTTTAATATTGCTGGGATCTTGCTGTCCGGAATTGTAGCGGACCGGTGGAGCAGCCGAAAATCCTGTGCTTTTATATGCGGTGCGGGCGCTGTCGATCGTGATTCTTATTTACAGCCACGAGCCTACTTGCTTTTAGCCTTTGCGATTCTGTTTGGATTAGTGGACTTTGCAACGGTAGCACCGACTCAAATGCTCGCCACCCAGTACTTTCAAAACTACTCGATCGGCCTCATGATTGGCTGGCTGTCACTCGCCCATCAGATCGGATCGGCACTAGGTGCGTATGTGCCCGGCGTCATCTATACGGTAACGGGTGAGTATACACTGGCTTTTTATTTGTCGATTGGAATGCTCGTGCTTGCGAGCGTAATGAATATGATGCTGAGGGAGCCAGCTGCGGTTACGCGTGACAGTGCGGCTGTGGTAGACAAGTGATGAGGAGAGGATAAGCATCTCTGATTTGGGATTATTCAGAGATGCTTTTTTTTGTATTTTGTTCTAATACGAAGTCGATCATACCGACTATGCGGCGTTTTCGATTTTTTTTGTTTGAAGCGTTCTGAACGATTATAAGCGTAAAACCTCAAACATCTATTATAAGTTGAGACTATTTAAAACATATTTTTTATAATAGTTGATTTCATTAGGTACAAAAGTAATTATCGCAGCGTGAGATGTCTGTCGTCTACCCATAAACTGTAATTTAGACATTAAGCATCCATTTTACATCCATTCTCCAACAGCTTCGCTTTCGGTTTCATCTCCGAGATGTAGAGGCCTAAAGCGTAAGGGCGCCCTAGAAGAGCGATCCATGTCATGTTTCATGCAGGATCAGGACGGAAGCGGCGATTGTGATAACCAGGACCATGTATATATAAGCACTGGATTTGACGGCTCCGAGCACGCCAACTGAATAATTCCAAGTGGCGAAGCACAGGGCAGAAGCGCCAATCCCTAAGAAAAGCATGTTGAGTATATTTGAAGCAGATGAAAATCGGCTTAGGGGTCAAATGGAAGTCGAACAAAATAAAGCGGGAACCATAAACAATAAACCATACAAAAATACTCTCTGTGTCAGCTCGATGATGTGGTATTCGTAGGCGCTTAATTTTTTTCATGAATATCGAGTATCCGCCAAACACGAGCAGCCCCGGCTGCCATGATGTCTCCGAGCGGATTTTAGACGCAGTACCACATTGCCGTTAAACGTAATCAATAAAAGCCCGATCAATTACCGAGACAAAATCCAATCAAAAAAAGTCAGACGCAGTTTTTCGCCTTCGAGCAGAAAATGGGCCAAAACCGCAGTGATCATCGGTATAATGGACACGATCATGCCGACATTGATGCGTATGTATAGGTGAGAGCTATATTTTCTAATAGAAAGTATAAGGTTACGCCAAATAAACCAGCCCCGGCAAACAACAGCTCCTGCCGCCAATTTCTGAACGGAATCATGTTGGGACGGACGAGGATAAGACGATAAAGCCCATCAAAAACCGATAAAATAATATTTCCATTGGAGAGAAGTCAGCCAGCAGAACTTTTGTCGAAATAAAGGTCGTCCCCCAAATCAGAATGGTCACAATGGCTGCGATATGCCCCGAAGTTTCTCTTTGTATGTTCATCTGTGAAGCTCCTTTTTCAAAAAATCTTCATGTATTGCTTCGGCGTCAGCCCCCACCTGCCGTTTAAAAAACTTCGTCATATGACTCTGATCGCTGAATCCTGTCTGAAATGCCGCATCAATCGGCCTTACCCCTTGTTCAAGGAGTTTTTCGCTTGATTAATCCGGATTGTTTCCATATAGCTATTAGGGTAATGCCTTTTTGTTTTGTAAATGAACGCAATAAATGATACTTGCTCCAGCCTGTTAATTCACTCAAATCATTGAGTGTGACATTTTTCGGCATAATGCTCTTCTAAAAAAATTCACAAACCATTTTGACTTCGTCTGATGGTTCTGGAACGCTGCTAAGGAACGTGACATCTGAATAATGGCGGATCAGCTCCTCTAATAGATGAAGAAACAGCTCCTCCTTACGCAAAGCTTGTTTTTCCTCTGATATCAAAATATGCAATTCCTGCAGGCTGGCTGTCAGCTCATGGCGGAATAACACATGCTGGGAGAAATAAAGGGAGATGCCCGCGCCAGTAATTTCTTTCACCACCTTCTCCATGATATCCGGCATGACATTGATACACCGATAATCAAGCGTCCGGCCGTCAATCTGTTCACAGCTATGCGTGTCACGGGGTTAAAGAGGAGAAGATCACCTGGATTGATATATTCTTGATCCTGACAGGCCAGATACCGCTGCCCTTTTTTTCAATAAATCCAATCACATAATAATCGTGAAAGTGGTTCGGGAATTTTTGCATAATTCCCTTGAAGTGGTAGGCTTCTATATGAAGGTGTGGGTCAAGCTGCAGTGTGCGGGTTTCGTTTTGCATGGGATGCCTCCTGTCGGTGTGGTGGTCTTGAATTAAGTGTAGCATGATTTAGGGGATTTCTTGTATGATGTTGCTGTTTAGGAATAGAGAAAGCAGACCGTTATTGGTCTGCTTTCGTTTAAGAATTTAAAAAAGATTTTAACCCCAATAATAAGTTTTATCTTTTTAATAAAAATTTATTTTTCAAATATTTCAGTTATAATGGTTTGGAACAGATAGGAGGGGCAAAGATGTATCAATCAAAGAAGGTTTTATTGTTAGGTTCAGGTGAGTTAGGTAAAGAGGTAGTGATTGAAGCCCAGCGTCTTGGGGTACAGACGGTGGCAGTTGACAGTTACGAGCATGCTCCGGCGATGCAGGTCGCGCATAACAGTTATGTCGTTGATATGCTGGACCCAGAGCAGATCAGAACCATTATTGAGAAAGAAAAGCCGGATTTGATTGTGCCTGAGGTGGAGGCGATCGCGACGGATGAATTGCTGAAGCTTGAAGAGGAAGGATTTCACGTCATCCCGAATGCCCGTGCGGCCAAGCTGACGATGGATCGGGAAGGCATCAGACGGCTTGCGGCGGAAACGCTTGGACTTGCGACGGCTGGCTATGAATTTGCGAATACATATGATGAATTTATACAAGCGGCAGCACAGATCGGTTTTCCTTGTGTCGTTAAACCATTGATGAGTTCTTCTGGAAAAGGCCAAAGTATTCGCCGCTCTGAAGCGGATTTAGAGAGCTGCTGGGACGGCGATGGAAGGCGGACGGGTGAAAAACGGCCGCGTGATCGTTGAGGAGTTTATCCCATTCGAATCAGAAATCACACTCTTAACCGTACGTGCGGTTAACGGTACGGCATTTTGCGAGCCGATCGGTCATGTGCAAAAAGGACGGGGATTATATCGAATCATGGCAGCCGCATGATATGACAGAGCAGCAAATAGAAGAAGCGAAGCATATTGCGAAAACGATCACGGATGAGCTTGGCGGATACGGCCTGTTTGGTGTTGAGCTGTTCCTTGCGAAAGATAGGGTATATTTCAGTGAGGTATCTCCTCGTCCGCATGATACGGGTCTTGTCACGCTGGTGACGCAAAATTTGTCAGAATTCGCACTGCATGTCCGGGCGATTCTCGGCTTTCCGATTACAGAAATCACACAGCTTTCTCCTGGCGCCAGCAGGCCCTCAAAGCGCCGGAAGAATTAGCGGATTACACTGTTGAAGGATTGGAAAACGCACTGGCAGTCCCAAAGACTCAAGTGCGCGTCTTTGGAAAGCCGATAACGAAAGCCGGACGTCGTATGGCAGTTGCGCTTTCTGCTGCTGATTCAGTTGAAACGGCAAGAGAGAATGCAAAGAAAGCGTTGGACCAGCTAACGATAAAATAGAGTTTGAACAGGTCTTGTCATGGGACAAGGCCTGTTTTTTCTTCCTCCATAAAAGTTTTATCATAAGAATCAGAAACCTGATTATAATGTAAAAAGTCTTCCATCAATACGGGTGGTTGACACTAAAGGAGGGAGATGACAAAATGAAATTAGTTCCAAGATTCAGAAAACAATGGTTCGCTTACTTAACGGTTTTGTGTTTGGCTTTGGCAGCAGTGGTTTCTTTTGGCGTACCGGCAAAAGCGGCAGAGAACCCGCAAACTTCTGTATCGAATACCGGTAAAGAAGCTGATGCTACGAAAAACCAAACGTCAAAAGCAGATCAGGTTTCCGCCCCTTATGAGGGAACCGGAAAAACAAGTAAATCGTTATACGGCGGCCAAACGGAACTGGAAAAAAACATTCAAACCTTACAGCCTTCGAGCATTATCGGAACTGATGAACGCACCAGAATCTCCAGCACTACATCTTTTCCATATAGAGCAACCGTTCAACTGTCAATCAAGTATCCCAACACTTCAAGCACTTATGGATGTACCGGATTTTTAATCAATCCAAATACAGTCGTCACGGCTGGACATTGTGTGTACAGCCAGGATCATGGATGGGCTTCGACGATAACCGCCGCGCCGGGCCGCAATGGTTCGTCATATCCGTACGGTACTTATTCAGGCACGATGTTTTACTCCGTCAAAGGATGGACGGAAAGCAAAGACACCAATTATGATTACGGAGCTATTAAATTAAACGGTTCTCCTGGAAACACGGTTGGCTGGTACGGCTACCGGACTACAAACAGCAGCAGTCCCGTGGGCCTTTCCTCGTCAGTGACAGGATTCCCGTGTGACAAAACCTTTGGCACGATGTGGTCTGATACAAAGCCGATTCGCTCCGCTGAAACGTATAAGCTGACCTATACAACCGATACGTACGGCTGCCAAAGCGGCTCGCCTGTTTATCGAAACTACAGTGATACAGGGCAGACAGCGATTGCCATTCACACGAACGGAGGATCGTCATATAACTTGGGAACAAGGGTGACGAACGATGTATTCAACAATATTCAATATTGGGCAAATCAATAAATACAGCAAACTAGCCATATTCATGTCTATTTTGTTTTTATGCGGGTGCAGTTCGCAGACGCATTCTTCTCAAAAGAAACGACTATTCCTGTCACTCTTCATGTGGAGGATGCTAAGGGGCTGCCGGTCGAAGGGGTTCAAGTGACGATTGTCAAAGCGCCCTCTTCAGATGAGGAGCCGAGTACAGAGATTGGCGAGATACTCGGTAAAACAGACAAAAACGGAGATATCAAATGGGATACCGGCAGAAAAGGCGATTACTCAGTCGCGTTGACGAAGGGTGAAACATCAGTAACCCATCACATCTTCGTTAACAGAGGATAAAAAAATCATGCCATTCCATTAGTCTTCAAAGAATAGCAGTTTCCTTGATTTTAAGGGAACTGCCTTTTTATTTATTGCAGGAAACCAAACTATATACTGGAAATTTATTATGTGAGATAATAAGAAATAGGTATTTTTCTTACGAGACAAAAAGGGGCGTTATCCTTTATTTTATATTAATCAAACCCGGAGGAAAAAGAAGAAGATGATACAAGATTCAATGCAGTTTGCCGCGGTTGAAAGTGGTCTGCGCTTTTTTACCAGGCATATGATCAAAGCCTTTCTTTGTGGCCGATTGAGTCGGAAGCATTCTATGTTTCTACTCGTTTTGGAAAAACACATATCATTGCAAGTGGGCCAAAGGACGCACCTTCGCTCATTTTGCTTCACGGAGGCCTTTTTCAGCTCTGCGATGTGGTATCCGAATATCGCGGCGTGGAGCAGTCAATTTCGTACATATGCGGTCGATATAATAGGAGACAAAAATAAAAGTATACCATCAGCAGCCATGGAAACGAGCTGATTTTGCAGAATGGATGAAAGATGTCTTTGATTCTCTTGGACTTGAGACGGCACACCTGGCCGGCCTTTTCGCTTGGCGGGTCCCATATCGTGAATTTCTTACTCCGCGCGCCTGAAAGAGTAGAGCGGGCGGTTGTTATGAGTCCCGCTGAAGCGTTTATTTCATTTCATCCGGATGTCTATAAATACGCTGCAGAGCTTACAGGGGCAAAAAGGAGCTGAATCATATATCAAGTGGATCACAGGCAACAGTTATGATCTGCATCCTTTACTGCAAAGACAAATTGTGGCGGGCGTGGAATGGCAGGATGAACAAAGGAGCCTGGAAGCCGACAGAAAACGGCTTTCCGTACGTGTTCACAGACCAGGAATTGAAATCGATACAAGTCCCGGTACTGCTGATGTTCGGTGAGCACGAGGCCATGTACCATCAGCAAATGGCCTTTTTGAGCGGGCTTCGGTATTGGTGCCGGGAATTCAGGCTGAAATCGTAAAGAACGCCGGACATCTGTTATCTCTGGAGCAGCCAGAGTACGTCAATCAACGCGTCTTGTCCTTTTTATGCGGGGGGATAAAATAGTAAGGAACATGAAAAGATTGGCATTCATTTTTCAAAAGGTAACAAATGTTGTATAATAATAGAATTTGAATGCTGCTTTTTGGGAGCATTCTATGTTATCATGCTTATTGGAGAAAAATTTTTCCTGTAACGCTATTCGATCACTATCGTCAAATAATATAGATGGTTTTACAATTGGAGGTTTGGTTACACTGTGAATTACATCCCTGTATGATTACGATAGGAAACTTCATTTGCGGATTGCTGGCGATTCATTCCTTGCTATATCACAACATTCATTCAGCAGTGCTTTTTATTTTACAGGCATGTTCCTTGATTTCTTTGACGGGATGGCTGCTCGTAAGCTGAATGCCGTTTCTGATATGGGGAAAGAACTGGATTCGTTGCCGATCTGGTTACGTTTGGGGTGGCTCCTTCTATGCTTGCTTACAGTGTCGCGTTGTATACCCTGCCATTTATCGGGATCTTATGCGCATTGACGTACAGCATTTGCGGAATGCTTCGCCTCTCTAAATTTAACATTGAACAAAGCAAGCTCCCGACATTTATCGGTATGCCGATTCCGTTTGCGGGCATGTGTCTCGTTATTCTAAGCTTCACCTATAACCCGGATCCTTCTGGCAATCGGCACTTGCGGACTTTCATATTTAATGGTGAGTAAAATAAAATTCCTCATTTTAAAAAACATGCGGCAGAAAACCTGGAGTCTGGGAGATGGAATTAGTTCAGCAGCTCATAGCGGATTACGGTTATCTCGCTATTTTTTGATGCTGGTATTAGGGATTGTAGGATTGCCGATTCCAGATGAAGTGATGATGACCGTTGTTGGCTATTTTACGCATACCGATGTATTGAATTATGAGCTTTCGATATTGATTAGTTTTGTCGGGGCTTTGTTAGGTATGCTGATCAGCTACATGATTGGCAGAAAAGCCGGACGCCCGTTTATCGACAAGTACGGCAAGTGGGTCGGCTTAAAAGAAAAAAGAATGATGAAAGTGGAAAAATGGATGAAGAAATACGGTCCATATTCTCTTATTTTAGGTTATTTTATTCCCGGCGTCAGACATGTGACGTGCTACTTTTCGGGGATCGGCAAAATGGATCTGAAAACGTATGTTGCGTTTGCGGCAATCGGCGCCTTTTATGGTGCTTTGTTTTTATTACAATCGGAAGGGTTATAGGGATTATTCATGTTTAATACGGCTGTAAAGATTCTGTATCGATCATTGATAGAGCTGACGAATCATCGTCTGTCATCCTATCTGATTAAAGGATTTTTGCGAGTCGAAAATCAGCAAACCGGTCATTCCGCTTTTCTCAAAACATTTTCGGCTGAATTGGGATGATGTGGACGGTACGGCTGCTGATTACGGATCGCTGTCCGGAATTGTTCATTCGACAAATAAATCTGGAGCGGCGCCCTGTGTCAAAAGAGGCGCATGCGGTGGTCAGCCCTGTTGATGGTGTGGTTCAGACGGTAGGAATCATCAACCCGAATCAAACCTTTACGGTGAAGGGAAAAGATTACTCATTCGCTGAGCTCACCGGCTGTAAAAGCGCAGACCATCAATACAATGGCGGTTACTTCGTCGTGCTGTATCTAAGCCCGAGGCATTATCACCGTTTCCATTCTCCGATCAGCTGCAGGTATCAAAAGCTGGCCGAGCTTGGAAATCGCTCATACCCGGTAAATCAATTAGGCTTAAAATACGGGAAAGATGTGCTGTCGAAAATTATCGGTTTGTGTACGAGCTGAATAGCGGCAGCCGAAATGTCCTGATGATTCCTGTCGGCGCGATGAATATTAATTCTATCGTGCAGACGAGCACCGTGCTGAATTGGAGATCGGCGAAGAGCTGGGATACTTTTTCATTTGGGTCAACCGTCATTTTGATTTTTGAAAAAGACGCGTTCCAGCCGTCCGCCCATTTAGCAGAAGGCCAAGAAGTTCAAGTCGGAGAACTGATAGGTTATGAAGAGTAAAAAGAGGAGTTTGCATAAACGCAGCGCCTCTTTTTTTTTTGAAAGGTGAGACTTATGGAGAAACAAATCATCAGCTGGATTACAGATTATCAGAACACCGGAGATGAAGCCGTCCTGCGGCAAGTGCGAGAAGTGTGCTGGCCGATCGTTGAAGCGGTTTTGCAAGAGAGAAGGCAATAGATGATGAACAAGCGAACAATTTGCGCGGAAAAGGAATCGAGCGGTTTCCATTCATCATCAGCAAATACCAAGCGGATGTGCAGCTTCCGGTTGAGACATTTTTACGAAATACGTATCGGTTTTACTTTCATCAGGTGATGAGAGAATCCAGCTAAAGCTTCTTTCAACAGAGAAGCTTTTTTGTTGGTGGAAAAGGAATCTTTTTTCTATATCTATCTCGTAATGACTAGAGAACCTAGCAGAAAAAGGAGAGATAGAATTGAAACGAATGATAGTGAGAATGACTCTGCCGCTGCTGATTGTTGTCTGGCGTTTTCTTCTTTTTCAGCCTCTGCCCGTGCTGCTTCTGAAGAAAAATATTGGGATTCATGGATTGAACGACATGCACAGCCACTGGATGCTTCCAATGCTTCAAACAAAGACCTTCGATTTCTAAAGAAGGTGCTGAAAGGGAAACGAATCGTTCAGTTAGGAGAAACGACACACGGCGCTGGTGAAATCAACGCCACAAAGGTCAGAATGATCAAATATCTCCACGAAGAGCTGGGATACGATGTATTGGCATTTGAGTCTGGCTTTCCTGATACAAATGCATCCTACCTTAATATGGACCAATTAACCCCTAAAAGCACGATGAAAAAACTCCATTTACGCTGTATGGCACACAGAAGATGTCGTTGAATTGTTTGATTACATGAAAGAGCAAAAGAGAAAGGCGATCCGCTGATCCTTACCGGTTTTGATATTCAAAGCATGAAGAATTCATTCAATGATGCTGCGACTCAATGGGTAAAGCGGTGGACCCTGAGAAAGCAGAGTTGCTCTCCCAATCAGAAAATGATTTTTCAACATTAGTGACAGACAGCAATACGTTTGATGAATTTTCGCAAAAGAAGGAAAAGCTTGTGAAAAAACTATCAGAAGCTGATCAAGTTCACTAAAACACATGCTTCAGAGCTAAAAAGAAAACCTTCCAAAAGAGCCGAAAGCTTATGAGATGTTTATGCATTCTCTTCAGCTGAGAATTGACGTAATGGAAACGTATATGCTGGAAGAAATGAAAGAAAAACTAGAGGAGTATCCGGAGAATATTGAGGATTTTCATTCTTTATGAGAGACCGCATGATGGCTGAACAATTTCAGTGGGTAGCTGACACCCTTTATCCGAAAAAAAGAAAATCATTGTCTGGGGCCACAATTACCATCTACGCAAACAGAATACGAAGATGATAAAGGACTGGGTACAGCTAAACGGCCTAACATGGGTGATTATTTGCCGGAGCGGCTGAAAAAAACAAACATATACGATTGGCATTTATGCTTACTCAGGTGCGAGTCTTGATAGTTCCGATAATAAGACTGTTAAGCCGGTTACAAGCCCGCCGCCGTCTGGGAGCCTTTGCTGAAAGCTGCCACCGACCGGCTGTTTTTGTTGATTTTCTCCATACAAAAACAAGAAAGGCACTTCGTGGATGTATACCCCTGGGACTGCGCATCTATTGGGGAACATGGAAGAGCAGATGATCCTGAAGGAACAATATGACGGTGTCATTTGGCTGGAGCATATCACGCCCTCTGTCATTATCAAATGAGCGGTGTCCCCTGTGGTAAACAGGGGATTTTTTACATATCGCAAAAATAATCAAAACATATAATCCGTGATCCATTATTCTAAAACAGAAAGGAGATTGGGCGTGCAATGTATTGAAAAAGCTGTCAAAACAATCAATTGTTGTTTTACATGTTCAAACGAGGATATTCTCCAAATTCCAAAAAAAAGAAGTCAATGTCGGTTGCTTCTTATATTCGGTTAAGACGTCTTGCGGAATGCGGCAGTGGATGTATAACCCAGTTTGAATCTCAAGAAGCATTTGGACGTTCAAAAGATGTATCGCATACCGAACATTTATATTGGGGGTACATGGAAGAGCAGATGATCCTTCCAATTCGAAATGGGGATTGACCGAAGGAATCAGGGAAAATATGACGGTGTATCGGTGATTTGGACTGGAGCAATTCAAAGCGCCTATCTGTCATTATCAAAACAAAGGGGTGAGTTTTGTCCTCCTTTGGATGCTATAACAGGTGATGAGTTATGAGCAACAGACCTTTTTTGTTTGATAGTTTTCCCAGAAAATAACTGGGCCGGTCATTGGATGGATCATGTTGTTTTTGAAATGAGAGCGTGAATGGAAAAATTTATCTTTGTCTGCTACTTTTATTAGTAAGTTAATGGAAAACCCTTGTGCCGCTTAGGTTTTGTAGAGCTTGGATATTTTTATCAGTCTGGGCGGATCTGTTCATCTTTGCGGCATTTTCCCTGTATGATATAGTAAGAGTGTGCATAGCAACTAACTATAATTGAACAGGGTGTTTAAAACATGGAAAAACAATACAGAGTATTACTTTACTATAAATATGTTCCGATTGAAGATCCAGAGGCGTTTAGAGAGCAGCATCTGGCTTTTTGTAAGGAGCTTGGTTTGTTAGGCCGTATCCTTGTTTCTTCTGAAGGAATTAACGGTACGGTATCAGGTACGGTTGAACAGACTGAAAAATATATGGAAACAATGAAAGCTGATCCTCGTTTTGCGGACATGGTATTTAAAATTGATGAAGCAGAAGGCCATGCCTTCAAAAAAATCTTCGTCCGCCATAAAAAAGAGCTTGTAACGCTTCGTCTTGAAGATGATGTCGATCCGAACGAAACAACAGGCCAGCATTTGAAGCCTGCAGAATTTTATGAGAAGATGCAGGATCCAAACACAATTGTCATCGACGCGCGTAACGATTACGAGTATGACCTTGGCCATTTCAGAGGTGCGGTCCGTCCTGACATCGAAGCCTTCCGTGAATTACCTGAATGGATTGAAGAGCACAAAGATATGCTTGAAGGCAAAAAAGATTTTAACGTACTGTACAGGCGGCGTACGCTGTGAAAAGTTCTCAGGATGGCTGGTGAAGCAAGGCTTTGAAGATGTAGCACAGCTTGACGGCGGAATCGTGACATACGGAAAAAGATCCAGAGGTGCAAGGCAAGCTTTGGGACGGCCAGTGCTACGTATTTGATGAAAGAATCAGCGTGCCTGTCAACCGTGTTGAGCATGTGATTGTCGGCAAGGACTACTTTACAGGAGAACCGTGTGAGCGTTATGTGAACTGCGCAAATCCATCTTGCAATAAAAAATGATATGCACACCGGAAAATGAGTATAAATATATGCGCAGCTGCAGCCACGAATGCCGCACGAACCCAAGAAACCTGTATGTGAAAGAGCATAATATGACAGAAGAAGAAGTAAACGCAAGACTGGCAGCGATTGAAACAGAAGATCACGCTGCTGCTGAATAAAAAAGAACACCTCGTATTGAGGTGTTCTTTTTTCTATATGCTTTCAGTTTGGCTGTTTGCGGAAACCCATTCTTTTGGCGGAAGGCCTTTTTCCCATTTTGATACCACGATACAGGCGATCGCATGTCCCGGTACGTTCACGCCTGTTCTCGCCATGTCCATGACGCGGTCAACACCCGCGATAATGGCAACGCCTTCAGCCGGCAGTCCTACAGCATTGGCAGTCGCCAGAAGAACTACAAGCGATCCTGAGGGTACAGCTGCAATGCCTTTACTGGTCATCACAAGCACAAGCATCATGAGCAGCTGCTGGGACAATGTCATGTCTACTTGAAAGGCCTGTGCGAGAAAGATACAAGAAACCGATAAATATAAGCTGGAGCCGTCACAGTTCAATGACAAGCCGGAGGGAACGACAAATGATACCACTCGTTTGGGACAGCCGTATTTCTCCATTCTATCCATCAGCTGAGGGAGAATGGTTTCAGTGCTGGTGGTGGAAAATGCAATTAAAAACAGATCCCATATCATTTTCAATACTTCGAAATACTTAATCTGAAAGATGAGACCGACAAGCGGAAAGAGGACAAAGAGGATCAGGAACAGGCCAAGGAATACGGTGCCAACCAGCTTAAACATAGGGAGGAGGAGTTCAATGCCATATTGGCCCACAGAAGCTGCCATCAGGGCTAACACGCCGATAGGAGCAGTGACCATGACGATTTGCGTGAGCTTGAACATAATCTGAGCGGTAGATTCAAAAAACTTCATTACTGGTTCAGAAGCTTTGCCGATACCAGCTGCGGCGACACCAAATAAAATGGCGAAGAAAATAACGGCAAGCAAATCATTTCTGGCCATGACATCAATAATGTTTGTAGGGATAATATCCAGGATCATTTGCTTGAAATCAACAACTTTGTCTGTGTAGCCGGAAAGTTCATGAATATCTTTTTTTGCCAAATGGGAGAGGTCAAGCCCGACACCTGGTTTAAGACATTCGCTAATAAAAGTCCAAGCCCTAATACCAACGTTGTAATCACTTCGAACCAAATGATCGTCTTGATGCCGAGGCTGCCCATTTTTTCATGCTTCCCGCTTCCTGCGGCTCCAATGACAATGGTAGAAAACACAATCGGCACAACAATCATTTTAATCAGGCGGATAAATCCATCTCCGACAGGCCTCAGTGCCATCCCGAAATCAGGAAAAAAGTGGCCGATCACCGCGCGCCGACAGCCAAAGCGATTAAAATTTGAAACGCGATTAATTTTTCAAATGAATCCCCCTTTAGAACGATAGAATGTAGGCATATTCATATCATTCGTGATTCAAATGCAAACACCTTTTTTCAAGTTATTTTATTTTGATAGCGCTTTCATTATGTTGGCGAAAAAGTCCCCCGCAGCAGGGGGACTTTTTTACTTCATTTGAATGTGCTTTAGATCTTCTTCAGAGGTATTTGTGAAAATAACCGGTGTTATGGCTGAAGCGGCATGCTGCTTGATGTAATTGAGATCAAAGGTGAGAAGCAGTTCGCCTTGTTTGACGGCTTGTCCGCTTGTGACATGTGCTTCAAAGCCTTCCCCATTCAGTTTGACGGTATCGATGCCGACATGAATCAGGATTTCAGTGCCGCCGGCGCTCATAAAACCGATGGCGTGTTTTGTCGGAAAAATCGAGACGATCTCGCCGTCCGCAGGTGCAACGACTTTTCCTTCTGATGGTATAATCGCAAATCCCTCGCCCATCATTTTTTCTGAAAAAAGACTTGATCAGGCACATCCCCTAAAGAGACTGTTTCTCCTTTAATCGGATAAATAAAGGTCTCACCGGAATCGGGCTTCAGCGGTTTGTCAGTTACCGTGTCCAGCGCGGCGGCGGTGGCAGGGACGCCTCCGGCCATGATTGTTTTGATGTCGTCTTTTAAGGCATCGGACTTGGTTCCGAATATTGCCTGGAAGTTGTTGTTGACCTCCAGCACACCTACTGCACCAAACCGTTTTAATTCATCCTTGCTGACTTGGCTTGGCTGATGAACAGTCACACGAAGCCTTGTGATACATGCATCCAGGTTAGCGATATTTTGCTGTCCGCCCAAGGCCTGCAGCACGTGAAAGGCAAGCTGGTCTTTTTTGCAACTGGAGCTTTCTCCTCATTCTGACCGTCTTCATCTGTCTCACGGCCGGGCGTTTTCAAATTCCATTTCAGAATCGCAAATCGGAACAAATAATAATAAATGAAAGCAAACACGATCCCGACAGGAATGACAACCCAGCCGTTTGTAGACAGTCCGTAGTTCAAGACGTAGTCAATTCCGCCGCCTGAGAACGTATAGCCGTGGCGGACATGGAATAAATCACAAACGACAAAGATGACGCCGGCAAGAATAGAGTTAATCAAATAGAGCACGGGCGCAACGAACAAGAAAAGAAAACTCAACCGGTTCTGTAATTCCGGTCAGCATAGATGTGAGTGCCGCAGAAATCATCACGCCGGAGATCATTTTTCTTTTCCGGACGCGCGGTATGGATAATGGCAAGAGCAACTGCCGGCAGACAGAAAATCATGTAAGGGAAATCCCCATCATAAAGCGCCCGGCTGTCGGGTCTCCGCGAAAAACCTTGTCAGGTCGCCGGTTACGGTGTTGCCTGTTGATGGGTCTGTGTATTCTCCCATCATAAAATAGAAAGGCGTATAAAAAATATGATGCAGGCCAAAGGAATCAGCAAACGATAGATCGTTGCATAAAAGAACAGGCCGACTGTTGAATCGGCAATTAAACTGCTGGCTGCGTTAATTCCGTTTTGGATCAGCGGCCAAACGAATGAGAAAATGACGCCGATCACCAATGAACTGACGGAAGTAATAATCGGGACAAAGCGTTTTCCAGAGAAAAATCCAGGACCGGATGCAACTCGATTGATGAAAATCGCTTATATAAATAGGCGGCGAGAAGCCCGATGATGATTCCTCCGAAAACCCCCATATCAATCAGGTGCTCGGCTCCTTCATACGAGAGGCTGAAGGCCGAGTAATTTTTCCCATATTGTCGAGGGTGACGGTTAAAATTAAGTATCCGATGACAGCGGCAAGTCCGGCTACACCTTCTCCGCCGGCTAATCCGATCGCGACCCCCACGGCGAAAATCAGCGGAAGGTTATCGAATACAACGCCGCCCGCATCCTTTATAATAGGGATGTTCAGTAAATCCTTGTCTCGAAACGGAGCAAAAAAGACCTGCTGCCGGCAGGACGGCAACCAGGAGTCATCAACGCGCGGCCAAGCTGCTGCAGAATTTGAAATGCCTTTTTAAACATGACAGTCTCCTTTTATTGTGTTATGAGAATGATGCACTCTTTAATTTTTGAGCTGCTTTATAATCGGCGATAACGGTTACATGATTGTGTTTTTGAAGAATGGAGGCTGGTACATCTGTCGTGACAGGACCTTCAGCCATCTTTTGAATGGCGTCTGCTTTTTCCTCGCCGCTTGCTAAAAGCACAATATGTTTGCTGAATTCCATGATGGTTTTAATGCCCATTGAAATCGCGAGTCTCGGCACCAGCACCGGATCGCCGCCGAAGAATCTGGCATTTGCCTGTATCGTGCTTTCCGAGAGCTTCACAACACGTGTCCGGTCTTCAAAATCAGATCCCGGTTCATTAAAACCGATATGGCCATTGGCGCCGATGCCGAGAATTTGGACATCAATGCCTCCCGCCTGGCGGATGAGATCCTCGTATACTTTGCATTCCGCCTCAAGCTGCGGGTTGTCTCCTTGCGGGATATGAATATGATCAGGCTGCATATTGATATGCTGAAAAAGATGCTCATGCATAAAATGGTTATAACTTTGCGGATGAGATGGAGAGAGACCAGCATATTCATCCAAATTAAATGTAGTAACCTTTGAAAAATCAATTTCGCCTGCCTGATAGTCTGAAATCAACTGCTTATACAAGCCGACCGGTGTGCTTCCTGTTGCCAGGCCGAGAACGGCATCTTTCTTAGCTTGTATTTGTTCTTTAATAATGGCAGCGCTTAACTTACAGAGTTCTTCGTAGTGCTCGGCGATCAGAATCTTCATGTGACACCCCTCAAAGAGATAGACAAGCACCATATTTGTTATGACCAATTTATGATACTTGTCATTACGAATTTAGCACCGCCCTTATCAAACTGTCAATATTAATTTCTGAAAATTTGTTATAAAAAAGAAGGATACAAATCTTTCATATTGGGAGGGCAAATGGTATTATGGTCTCAATGAAAAGAACGGATTGCATACAGAATGGGGAGAATGAAATGACAGCTTTATATTCTGTTATCAAGTTTAAAATCATTGAGTTAATTAAATCGGGCAAATATCAGGCGAATGATCAGCTGCCGACGGAGAGTGAGTTTTGCGAACAATATGATGTCAGCAGAACAACTGTGAGACTGGCTCTGCAGCAGCTAGAGCTTGAGGGATATATTAAAAAGAATTCAAGGAAAAGGGACATTTGTATCGGCGGCCAAAATACAAACGCCGATTCCGCATAAGATTACGAGCTTTGCAGAACAAATGAGAGGACTTCGTTCTGAATCAAAAGTGCTTGAGCTTGTGGTGATTCCTGCCGATCATTCCATTGCCGAGCTTTTGAAAATGAAAGAGAATGAACCTGTCAACAAGCTTGTCAGAGTCAGATACGCCGAGGGAACCTTTGCAGTATCATACCTCATATATTCCCTGGAAGGCGGCACCGGGGCTGGCGCAGGAGGAATGCACCGGCTCGCTGTTTGAATTGATTGGACAAAATACAATATTGAAATCAGCAGGGGCACGGAATCGATCGAACCGATTTTAACGGATGAAACGATCAGCGGCCACTTATTAACCAATGTCGGGCGCCTGCGTTTTATCAGAATCCCACTTACCTATGATAAAAATGAAGAAGTGGTGGAATATGCGCAAATTATTACCCGGGAGACCGAACGAAATTCACCGTAGAACAGTCATATCATTCATAAAGCAATGTGTTTTAAGAAGGAATGGTGGTTCTATGTTTTTATTGACGAATGGAAAAGTGCTGTGGGGAGGCAGTGATTGCTGCATTCATCCTTTCAATTGTATTTTACCCTTTTCTGCCGACGCAGATGCCGATTCATTATGATGTTGCGAACAGTCCGGATCTGACGGTTAACAAGCTGGCGGGGACTGTGATGCTGCCTGTTTTGATGGTGGTGTTTGCATGGGCGCGGAAGATCAATTGGCAATTTGTGTTCGCAGTGTATATTTTGCTGATTTGCCACATTGTCGTCCTTTGTTTAGCGCTCTAAATCAAACAGCCAGAATAAAACTGGCTGTTTTCTTTAATTTCAGCTTCATCTGACAATGAATGTGGTGTATAATAGCTGATGATCCTAAAGAATATTCTGAAATTTATCGGTGTGGTGCGGCGTATCATGAAAGGAAGGGCTGTATGTTTTTGCAGCTTTAAAAAGACTGAATATTTAAACAATTATATGAAAGGTGTGCTGATCAGATTGAATAAGCTTATTGAACGAGAAAAAACTGTATATTATAAGGGAAAAGCCCGACCCGTCTTCCTTGGGGTTTGGACAATATTTTACAGATTATATGTTTGTGATGGACTACGAAGAGGGGATTGGATGGCATCATCCAAATTGCACCGTACGCACCGCTTACGCTCGATCCGTCTTCATCTGTTTTTCATTACGGCCAGGCTGTTTTTTGAAGGATTAAAAGCATACAGAACAGAGGATGGCAGGGTGCTCCTGTTCCGTCCGGATCAAAATATCAAACGGCTGAACAGATCGTGTGAGCGCATGAGCATGCCCCCTTTAGACGAAGAGCTGGTCCTTGAGGCATTGACACAATTAGTTGAGCTGGAGAAAGATTGGGTTCCAAAGAAAAAAGGAACGTCACTGTATATTCGTCCTTTTGTCATTGCCACAGAACCGAGTCTCGGTGTGAAGGCATCCAGGAGCTATACATTTATGATCGTGCTTTCGCCTGTCGGCTCCTATTATGGCGACGATCAGCTGAAGCCGGTTAGAATCTATGTCGAAGATGAGTATGTGCGGGCGGTCAACGGAGGAGTCGGGTTTGCAAAACGGCTGGAAACTATGCCGCCAGTCTTCAGGCACAGCGGAAAGCGAATGAACTGGGCTATGACCAGGTACTGTGGCTGGACGCCATTGAAAAGAAATATGTGGAAGAAGTAGGGAGCATGAACATCTTTTTCGTCATAAACGGGGAAGCTGTCACACCTGCTTTAAGCGGAAGCATTTTAAGCGGGGTTACACGTGCGTCTGCGATTGAATTGATTCAGAAGCTGGGGCATTCCGGTTCGTGAAGAGAGAATATCGATTGATGAGGTGTATGCGGCCTCTGCACGCGGAGAATTGACAGAGGTCTTCGGCACAGGCACGGCAGCAGTCGTTACGCCTGTCGGTGAACTCAACATTCATGGAAAAACGGTGATTGTAGGCGACAGGCAAATCGGGGACCTCTCGAAAAGCTGTATGAAACGATAACAGATATTCAGCTTGGCAAGGTAAAAGGCCCGTTTAACTGGACAGTGGAAGTGTGAAAATCGAAAAAGAACCTGCCCGGAGGCAGGTTCTTTTTATTTTGAATGAGTCATATCAGCAGCCGGCTGGCTTTTGCGGTTTTTACATAATATATTGCATAGCAAATGGCCATAAATGGAACGCCGCAATACAGTGCGATTCTTTGATTCGGATCAAAGGCAATGCCAACAACGGAAGCCAGGCATAACAGGAACGCAGCAATCGGCACGAACGGATACAAAGGGGTTCTGTATTTCAAATCAGTAACCTTGTTTCCCGCTTCGATATAACGTTTTCTGAACATGAATTGAGAAGCAGCGATTCCCATCCACACGACAACGACGGCAAAACCGGAAATCGACACGAGCACAACGTATACAGTGTCTGGCGCAAATACGCTGGACAGCAACGACAGAATGCCGCCGATCATGCTGAACACCAGCGCGTTAAAAGGGGTTCCTTTTGACGTCAGCTTTGCAAATGTCGGATGAAGCGTTTTTCTTTTGATAAAGACCACAGCATCGGGAAGAAGCGTAGAGTCCGGAATTAGCCGCTGACAGGATCGCTGTCAGGATAACAAAGTTCATGATATCGGCTGCGTATGGTACACCGACTCTGTCAAAGACAGCGACAAACGGGCTTTTGATGACACCTGCATCTTGAATCGGAATCAGCCCTGACAGCACAAAAATTGTTCCGACAAAGAAGAGTGAGACGCCAGACCGTTGTTTTAATCGCTTTTGGTATCGTCTTGTCAGGATCAACGCTTTCACCGGCTGCGATTCCGATTAGTTCCGTTCCCGAAAAAGGCAAAATTGACGGACAGCATCGTCATCAAAATCGGGACAAATCCATTTGGGAAAAAAGCCCGCCTTCCGCCATGAAGTTGGACAACATCAGACGGCTTCTCCGCCTTTGATCAGGATGATGCCGAACATGGCAGAGCCGCCTAAAAGAATAAATAATACAATGGCTAATACTTTGATGCTGGAAAACCAAAATTCTGATTCAGCGAAAAACTTGACCGAAAATGCGTTAAGCAAGAAAATGAACAGCAGCGCAAAGACGGCACTCCACATCCAAACCGATGTATGGGGGAACCAGCGCTGCATTAACAGGCCGGCTGCTGTGAATTCTGATCCCAATGCCACGGTCCATGTCAGCCAGTACAGCCAAGCGACCGTAAATCCGGTGCCCGGCCCTATGTATTTGGCTGCATAGGTGTGAAAGGCGCCGGTCACAGGCATGGCGATGACAGCTCACCGAGGCATAGCATGACCAGATAGACGATGCCGGCCCCGACTAAGTAGGCGAGTATCGTTCCGGCCGGGCCTGCTTGCTGAATGGTATAACCTGAGCTTAAAACAGCCCGGTTCCGATGACACCTCCCAAGGAAAGCATAAAGAGGTGCCGGCTTTTTCATACTTCTCTGAAAGGTTGTCTCATTCTTGTTGTGGGCAGAGTTCATCTTTTTCCAACTTTCTATCAGCGATTTATTTCCTCTAATAAAAAAATCATGTCAGAAAGTGACACGAGACTCAACGAACCGGCTTTAAGTTAGAATATACAAACTATTCCGATAAGTCAAGTTGTTTTTAAAAGAGCGGGCCTTTTAAGCCGCAATTTCTTGAATATTTTCGGGTTTTGTCCGGCAGCAGCCCCAATCAACCCTCGCTCCTTTTTTCATGCCAGGTGCGGGCGCTCGCCCCGTAGATTGCGCATGCTGCGCCGTTCCACGTTTTTGTTTCCGGATCATATTGCTCACCTGAATTCGGGTAGACAATGATCGGTTTTGACGTGTTCTTTTTTAACTCCTCTATCAAGGAAGGGGATATGCTGAAGCGGCGTGCAGTTGATGCCGAGTGCTGCAATTTGGCGGTGTTCATCAAGCCATGATGCGCAGTCAGCTGCAGGTGTTCCGTCACTGATATGCAAGGCCGTCTTTAGCACTGAAAGCTGATCCATGCATACGTTTCAGGAAATTCCTTCAACAACCGAACAATCGCTTTGGCTTCAGTCAGACACGGAATCGTTTCGCATGCCAAAACATCAGCTCCGGCTTCAATCAGCGCCTTCATCCGGGGGCGATGAAATTCAATCAGTTCATCTTCTGATATTGCGTAGTTGCCGCGATACTCAGACCCGTCTGCAAGATAAGCGCCATAAGGGCCTATAGAAGCCGCAATGATCGGTTTTGGCCGATTCAAACCGGTTCTCTTCAAGCGACCAAAATTCATCACGTGCTTCAGCTGCGATGCTGACGGACAACTCGATGAGCCGGCGTGCTTCCGCTTCGCTCAGCCCGCGTGCGGCAAAGCCTTCAAATGTAGACTGATAGCTGGCGGTGATTGCACAATCGGCGCCTGCCGCAAAATAATCAGTATGAACTTGTTTAATCAGCTCCGGCTCTTCCATCAGGATTTTTTGCCGACCACAGACTGTCATTCAAAATCACAGCCCTTGCGTTCAAGCTCGGTCGCCATGGCGCCGTCTTCAATAAGCGGGTATGTATCTAATATGTGTTGGATAGGATTCATAGAATGTACCGATGCCTTCTTTCAGATTTTTTTTGAAAAAGATATGAAAATCGTAATGGAGGCTTACGTGTTTGTCAATAAACGCAAAAGAAAGGTGTTCAGCCCATATGTCTGAACACCCTTTCTATATGATATTTGTTTGTTGTGCGTGTCAGTCTTTGTGTCTGAAACCGGCCAGCACTCAATGCCATTGTGGTTTATGAGCACATCTTTATAAAGACCGGATCTTTGCCTGCTTTTTTCTGGCGTGTATAGTCTTTTCAGCGCCGTAAAAACACCTTTGATAGTAAGAAAATCGCGATTAAATTCACGACGACCATCAAACCCATGAACAAATCAGCAAGATCCCAGACGAGCTGGACTTTGGCAACACAGCCAAACACGATCATTGCCAGCACGCCGATACGGTAGGCAAAAATCAGTTTTTTGCTTTTGTTCAAAAAGCCGATATTGGTTTCGCCATAATAATAGTTTCAATTAAAGCACAGAATCGAATAACAAAATCAGAATGGCATGAAAGCCTGATGCCCATGATCCGACATGGGAGCTGAGGAGGCTTGTGTCAAGGCGATTCCGCTCAGACCCGGTATGATGGGCATCCGAAAACAGGATGATAAAGGCGGTGCTTGTACAAATGACCAGTGTATCTGTCAGTACACCAAAAGCTTGGATCAGCCCTGTTTGACAGGATGGCTTGTTGTGGCAGTGGCAGCGGCATTCGGTGCGCTTCCCATTCCCGCTTCGTTTGAAAAGATTCCCGTCTGACGCCTTGCATGAGTGCCGCGCCCAAAGCCCCGCCGGCAGCTGGTCAAAACCAAACGCATTTTCACGATTAGCGCAAGCACACCTGGCAACTGCGTAATGTTGGAGAAAATGACGAAAAACGCAACTCCGATATACAGGACAGCCAATACGACGACAATGGATTCAAAGCCAGCTTTGCAATGCGCTTGACTCCGCCAAAATAATCGTGCCGAATACAGCAATTAAAATGAGTCCCAATGTCAGGCGGTTTATGCCAAACGCGTTTTTCAAAGGCAAAACTGACCGTATTGGATTGAACCGAGTTGAAGACGATACCGAACGATAAGGTGATTAACACAGCGAACAGCGCGCCCATCCACCTTTTTGTTCAGCCCTTTTTCCATGTAATACGCCGGCCCGCCGCGGGAAGCCGTTTACATCGCACCGCTTTATAAATCTGAGCCAGTGTGCTTTCCACAAAGCTGGATGCTGATCCGATAATGGCGATAATCCACATCAGAAGATTGCACCGGGCCCGCCGAGTGCAATGGCGATGGCAATGCCCGTAATATTTCCCGTTCCGACACGGGCCCGCCATGCTGATGCAAAAGGCTTGAAACGGAAAATGCTGTTTTTGACCGGGAAGCAGCACCTTCTCTTAATACCCTGACCATTTCTTTCAACATGCGAACCTGTAAAAAACTTAAGCCTGAACGTAAAATAGATTCCCAGAGAAAGGGCAAAACAATTAATAGCTTTGACCACAAAAGATCATTTGCAATACCGACGATATGTTCACAGGATTTGCTGCATACAATCACCTCTTTTTCATGTTTAAAAAATGCTGAGCTCCCACTCCTGCGCCATATGCTTCAGCAGCATACCGCCAGTGGGCTGTTGCCGTATTCATCAATGGCAGGCCCGTAAAATGCCGATGCCGCATCCGGATTGAAAAAGGCTGTTCTCTTCTGGCGCTTGGAGGCACCAGCGCCATGATGCCGCCGGAGACGCCGCTTTTTGGCCGGCACGCCGACAAACGCCGCATATTTGCCTGAAGCGTTGTACATGCCGCACGTCAGCATTAATGCCTTGGCTAATTTTGCCCGCATCTTTTGGAATCACCTGCTCGCGTCGAATCGGATGATACCCGTCGCGAGCAAGGATCAGGCCGATCAACGCAATATCTTCTGTGGTGCTCTCCATAGCGCATTGCTTCAAGTACACCTCAAGTGTTTCTTCTACTTCAGCTTCTAAAAAGTTTGTTTCTTTTTTAAATAGTAGGCCAGCGCTCTGTTGCGGTGGGCGGTTTCCCATTCAGAACGGAATACTTCCTCATGAATTCTCGGCCGTTTTTTTCCTATCAAAAGTTTCCATCACCGAGTAAAAAGAAACTCGAGCTTTTCGTATGCCGATTCTCCGGGGAAGGATCGAAGCGATGGTGAGGCACCCGCGTTGATCATGGGATTGAAGGGCTTTCCCGGCTTGTTGATTTCGAGCCGAATGATTGAATTAAAGGCGTCACCTGTCGGCTCGACATCTACGCGGTCAAGCACATGGGGAATGCCGCGGCTCATGCAGGCGGCAATAAAGCTAATCACTTTTGAAATGCTTTGCAGGGTAAAAGAGACGTTCCAGTCGCCGGCGTGTATCATCGTTCCATCGGGCTCAATACACAGATGCCGAGCTGTGAATCATTGACTTTTCTAAAGCGGGGATATAGTTTGCGCTTTGTCCATTGGCAGCAAAGGGCGATAGTATTCAAACTAATCATGAAGCTGTAACGCCGGGTTTATGTCTTTCTGGTGCTCTTTTTATCAATTCTTTCATCAATTCCTCCTCACTGATTTTTTTCTTAAAGGACTGAGGTGTATCAAAACGAAGGCTAAAGGGGCGTTAAACGCTTTCATAATAGCGGAAGGTATAATTACTGTATAATGGAGACTACAGAATCATACAAAATACGACAAAAACATTTTGAAAATAAGCAGTAAGATTTATAAAACCTCATGTTCTGGGTCAAAAGCAATTTGCAGGTTTTCTCCCGATTCCCCAAAATTAAAAGCGAGGATGTGATCAACATAAAACTGGAACGGTTTATTGAAAAGACGGATATATATTGGCCCTCATGCTGATTACGGTGCCGCTGGCACGGTGAACTGAAATTTTATCCCCTCAATGAAGAATTCCGGGTCAGCTTTGGGGCACCGGTTTCTTCTTTTTTATCATTGTTGCGGCATGTGCCCGCTGTGCTGCCGGGTTTTCTGACTGGAGCAGCTGTTTTCATCTTTCGCGTCTTTTCTGGAATTATGGGGCGGAGGACACAATGGGCTGACTCCGATTCTGTATGATCAAGCGTCTGGCTTTTTCTTTTATATGACTTACGCCTGTCTGTTTTCCATATTAAAGGCCAATCGTTTCCGTGAACGGCCGATTATGCTCGGTTTCATTGGGTTTATGATTGAAGTTGTGTCAGATTGTGTCGAGCTGGCTGTGCAATTTCTCATTTTTCATACGGTTGTCACGCCTGAGAAAATCACTGACATTGCGGTGATTGCGATTTCTCACACATTTATTGTGATGAGCTTTTATAGTGTGCTGAAGCTGTATGAAACACAATCGAGAGAAAAACAGACAAGGCAGCAGCACGAGCACATGCTGATGATCGTTTCCAATTTATATGAAGAAACGGTGCACCTAAAAAAGACATTGAAAACGACAGAGAAAGTGACAAACGATTCGTATCAGCTCTATCGGGAAATGAAGGGCAAGGATGTTCAGCTGAGCGGCAGAATCCTGAGACTGGCCGGAGAAATTCATGAAGTGAAAAAGGACAACCAGCGGATATTCGCAGGGCTTTCAAAACTGATTTCGAATGAGAGTTTGAGATTATATGAGGGCTTCTGATTTGCTGCAGCTCGTGATTCGAATGAATGAAAAGTACGCTGAAGCACTAGGGAAGCAGATTGATTTTTACTGCTCGATCGAGGAGAGCATGACGAATATCACGTATTTATCGTGCTTTCGATCATTAATAATCTAACAGCAAATGCGGTAGAGGCTATGGATGAAGAGGGAATGGTCAGCCTGAGGCTCCATCAAGCCAAATGAGAGTATGGTAGAATTCCAGGTGAAGACAATGGCCCCGGGATTTCCGAGAAAATCGGAGACATTGTGTTTGACCAGGGCTTTACTTCAAAATATGACGAATTTGGCACGCCTTCTGGGTATCGGACTTTCCTACGTAAAGGAAATCGTGACAGAGCTAGAAGGGGATATCACGTTTGATAATCAGCAGCGGGGGGTGGTGTTTGCCATCAGGCTGCCTGTCCGGCATTTGATTCAGAAAGGGTGAACCAAAAGCTATGCGTTTTTTATTGCAGATGATGACGTGCGGTGCGGTCAATTTTAAGGCAGATCATTGAGGACGAAGATCTCGGGAAGCTGCTGGTGAAGCTGAACGACGGAAGCCAAGTGGAAGGGCATATGCTGCAATTTAAGCGAGATTGATATTTTATTAATCGATCTGTTAATGCCCGGACGAGACGGCATTGAGACGATTCGTCAGATCAGAATACGTACTCCGGCAAAATTGTAATGATCTCTCAAGTGGAGGCGAAGGAAATGGTCGGGGAAGCGTACTCGCTCGGCATCGAATATTTTATCCATAAGCCGATTAACCGCATTGAAATTGTCACGGTTCTCCAAAAGGTGAAGGAGCGGATCGAGCTTGAACACTCGATTGGAGCCATTCAGCATTCTCTAAGCCGGCTTGTCAATCGGACTGAACGGAAAGCGCGTCCCCAGCAGAAGAGTGACAGCGGTTTAAAAGAGGCAGGAACATTCCTGTTGTCCGAGCTGGGCATGATGGGAGAAGGCGGCGCACATGATCTCATGGCGGTCCTGCAGTATTTAGCAGAACACGAGCAATCCGAGCCGCACGAAAAAACAAAGCCCTTCGCTAAAACAAATATTCACCCAAGTAGCGGTACGGAAGCTGGGGACAAGAGCCTCACAGACGGAAGTCAATCGCGAAATGAAAGCCTCGGGCAGCGTATCCGCAGAGCGATTATTCATTCGCTGCACCATTTTGCTTCACTGGGCACAACTGATTTTTCGAATCCAAAATTTGAAAACCTATGCATCGAAATTCTTTGATTTTCCGGTTGTCAGCCAGAAAATGAAAGAACTCCAATCAGGATGCAAAACCCCTTGCACCTGCTGAATAAATATGAAAAATTCATCCACGTGTTTTTTAAGCAAAGCTTTGCATGAGACGATGAAACAAAAAAGAAGGATATAAACCAAACAGCCAGCTGACCAGGCTGTTTTTGCTACGCAGAATCCCGGCCGGACAGTGATTTTCCGCTTTTTTATAAAATATCAGAAAATAAAGATATTGACTTATTGTTTATTTGTCTTACAATTAAACAAAAGGATATATGGGGAAGGAGCGGATGTGAAAGAAAAATTAATAAAAGCGCTTACAGATAGAGGCTGTATACACAAATAACAGGAGGTTATGTTGATGAGCCGTATCAGAAAAGCACCCGTTGGAATTTTAGGTTTTCCGGTTGCTCCTTTTAACTTTTACAAGGAAAACTGGAGGAAGAAGCTCTTTTCAAAACATTGAGTTTTTTTGCTGAATGAGGGCTTGGAAGCGATTTTTATCGCTTGCGGGTCTGGTGAATTCAATCTCTCAGCCAGAAGGAATATGAGCAAATGGTGGAAGTCGCAGTCTCGGCAGCCGGAGAAGGTGCCGGTCTACACGGGGTGGGCGGCAACCTCAGCACAGCGCTTGATTGGGCGCAGCTGTCGGAGAAAAAGGCGCCGACGGCTGCCACTTGATTCTGCCTCCGTATTTGGTGCATGGCGAACAGGAGGGCTGTACCAGTATGCGAAAACGATTATTGAAAGCACTGACTTGAACGCGATTCTTTATCAGCGCGATAACGCCGTTCTCTGTTGAACAAGATCAAACGTCTGACCGAATGTGAACAGCTTGTCGGTGTCAAAGACGGGGTAGGAAATATGGATTTGAATATCAATCCTCGTCTATACGATCGGCGACCGCTTGGGATGGCTCAACGGAATGCCGATGGCTGAAGTGACGATGCCGGCATATCTGCCGATCGGGTTCCACTCTTACTCTTCAGCGATTTCAAATTATATCCCACATATTTCGCGAATGTTCTATGATGCATTGAAAAACGGAAATGACGAGCTTGTGAAGGAACTCTATCGGCATGTGATTCTGCCGATCAACGACATTCGCAAACAACGAAAAGGCTACGCCGTATCCTTTGATTAAAGCCGGTATGGAAATCATGGGTTTGAATGTAAGGAATACAGCCAGACCGCCTGTCGGCCCGGTTGAAAAGATCATTATCAGCAATTGGAAGCAATTTTGAAGCAGGCGGCTGACCGTTTTCCGAAAAAAAGCCGCGACGGTTTGACCAGAAAAACACGAAAGGGGGCAATGGGCATGTCTGTGATCACGGAACAAAACACGTACCTCAACTTTATTAACGGAGAGTGGGTTAAGTCTCAATCAGGCGATATGGTCAAGGTCGAAAACCCTGCCGATGTGAATGATATTGTCGGATATGTACAGAATTCAACGGCTGAAGATGTGGAACGTGCCGTCGCCGCCGCCAATGAAGCCAAAACGGCTTGGAGAAAGCTGACGGGTGCCGAGCGCGGCCAATACTTATACAAAACAGCGGATATCATGGAGCAGCGCTTGGAAATCGCCGCCTGTGCAACGCGTGAAATGGGTAAAACATTGCCGGAAGCGAAGGAGAAACAGCCCGGGGGATTGCCATTCTGCGCTATTACGCCGGAGAGGGCATGCGAAAAACGGGTGACGTCATTCCGTCTACTGACAAAGACGCGCTCATGTTTACCACCCGTGTTCCGCTCGGTGGTCGGCGTGATTTCTCCGTGGAACTTCCCAGTGGCGATTCCGATTTGAAAATGGCGCCGGCATTGGTATACGGCAATACCGTTGTCATCAAACCGGCGACAGAAACAGCTGTGACATGCGCAAAGATCATTGCCTGCCTGCTTTGAGGAAGCGGGGCTCCCGGCAGGGGTCATCAATTTGGTGACAGGCCCGGGTTCTGTTGTCGGGCAGGGGCTTGCTGAGCATGACGGTGTAAACGCCGTTACGTTTACCGGTTCAAATCAAGTCGGAAAAATCATCGGGCAAGCCGCTTTAGCGAGGGAGCCAAGTACCAGCTTGAGATGGGCGGCAAAAACCCTGTTATCGTAGCTGATGACGCTGACCTTGAAGCTGCGGCTGAAGCTGTCATAACAGGGGCCTTCCGTTCAACCGGCCAGAAATGCACCGCGACAAGCCGTGTCATTGTACAAAGCGGAATTTAGAGCGCTTTAAAGAAAAACTGCTCAGCGTACAAAGATATTACAATCGGAGACAGCTTAAAAGAGGATGTCTGGATGGGACCGATAGCCAGCAAGAATCAGCTTGATAACTGCCTGTCATACATTGAGAAAGGCAAACAGGAGGGGCTTCCCTTTTAATAGGAGGAGAAAAGCTGGAGAACGGAAAGTATCAAAACGGCTATTATGTTCAGCCTGCCATCTTTGACAATGTGACATCTGAGATGACAATTGCCCAGGAGGAAATTTTCGGTCGGTGATCGCCTTGATCAAGGTGGACTCGATGGAGGAGGCGCTGAACATTGCCAATGATGTGAAGTTCGGTTTAAGTGCATCCATCTTCACGGAAAACATCGGCCGAATGCTTTCTTTCATTGATGAAATCGATGCCGGGCTGGTTCGGATCAATGCAGAAAGCGCAGGTGTTGAGCTGCAGGCGCCTTTTGGCGGCATGCCAAAAAGTCGAGCTCCCACTCCCGAGAACAGGGTGAGGCAGCGAAGGACTTTTCACAGCGATCAAAACCGTTTTGTGAAGCCGTAATGGTGCTGGAAAGACGTGCGTCTCTTTCCCGCTTTATCACAGCCAGCATATGATTCTCTACTGAAAAGGAGAAGATACTATGAAAAAAGACTTTGCGATATGTTACACCGGCGGGCAAAAACGTCCGTGCGCTGGTTTATCGTGTTTATGCTGTTTCTTGTGACCTCTATTAACTACGCGGATCGAGCGACGCTTTCCATCACCGGAGATTCCGTCCAGCATGATTTGGGATTGGACTCGGTCGCCATGGGATATGTCTTTTCTGCCTTTGGCTGGGCCTATGTCATCGGACAGCTTCCGGGCGGCTGGCTGCTGGACCGTTTTGGTTCAAAGACTATCATTGCGTTAAGCATCTTTTTCTGGTCGTTTTTACGCTGCTGGGGCGATTGGCTTTTCTCCGCCGGCACAGCGATTATCCTGCTGTTTGCACTGCGTTTTCTGGTTGGTTTATCAGAAGCGCCTTCATTTCCCGAAACAGCAGAGTTGTTGCTCATGGTTTCAAGCTCCGAGCGCGGGACAGCTTCAGCCTTTTTAATTCAGCACAATACTTCGCAATTGTCATTTTTCTCCTTTAATGGGCTGGCTTACCCACTCTTTCGGCTGGCATTCCGTTTTCGTTGTCATGGGTATTGCAGGCATTCTTCTGGCTGTCATCTGGCTAAAACAGTGTATGAACCGAAAAAACATCCGAAGGTTAATGAAGCTGAGCTTGCGTACATCGAACAGGGCGGCGGGCTGATTTCCATGGATGACAGTAAAAGCAAACAAGAAACAGAATCGAAATGGCCGTATATCAAACAGCTGTTAACGAACCGCATGCTGATTGGCGTGTACATCGCGCAATACTGTATTACGACTCTCACCTATTTCTTTCTCACATGGTTTCCGGTATATTTGGTTCAGGCCCGCAGCATGTCTATTCTTGAAGCTGGGTTTGTCGCTTCCCTGCCGGCGCTGTGCGGATTTGCCGGCGGCGTCGCTTCAGGGGCATTGTGTCAGACATCTTGCTCAAAAAGGCCGTTCACTGACCTTTGCAAGAAAAGTGCCAATCATTGCCGGCATGCTGCTGTCTTGCAGTATGATTGTCTGCAACTATACAGATTCAGCGTGGCTTGTCGTTGTTATTATGTCGCTCGCGTTTTTCGGAAAAGGCTTCGGCGCATTGGGTTTGGGCTGTCGTGTCGGACACGTCTCGAAAGAATGTGCAGGATTAAGCGGCGGTTTGTTCAACACTTTCGGCAATATTGCCTCGATTACAACACCGATTATTATCGGATACATTGTTAATGCCACTGGATCTTTTAATGGCGCGCTTGTGTTTGTCGGCGCTAACGCGATTGCGGCGATCCTCAGCTATTTTGCTGCTGGTCAGGCCGATCAAACGGGTCGTGTTAAAGAAACAAGAACAAGACCCCGATCAATCGTTGCCTGTCTAATATTTATGAAAGCGCTTTATAAAGGGAGGAAAATGCATGAGTTCACCGATACAAGAGCAGGTTCAAAAGAAAAAGATCGAATATTCCCTCAATTACTGAAATGAAGGTGATTCCTGTTGCGGGACATGACAGCATGCTGCTGAATCTAAGCGAGCACACAGCCGTTTTTTACCCGGAATATCGTAATCTTAACGGACAGCAGCGGAAATCAGGGAGTCGGCGAGGTGCCTGGCGGAGAGCATATTCGCCGCACACTGGAGCTGTCAGAGCCGCTTGTTGTCGGAAAATCTATCGGTGCGTACCAAGCGATATGCAAACGGTCAGAAAGCAGTTTGGCGATCAGGACAGGGGAGGGCGAGGAAACCAGACGTTTGATTTGCGCACCACTGTGCACGCCGTCACCGCACTGGAAGCGGCTTTGTTAGATTTGCTTGAAAGTTTCTTTAGGAACCGGTCGCGGCTTTATTGGGCGAAGGGAAGCAGCGTGATGAAGTAAAATGCTCGGCTACCTCTTTTATATCGGCGACCGAAAGCGGACGACCTTGCCGTATCAAAGCGATGAGCAGTCAGATTGTGCGTGGTTCCGTCTGCGCCATGAGGAAGCGCTGACGCCGGAGGCCATTGTGCGTCTTGCCGAATCCGCACAGGAGCGCTATGGCTTTCAGGTTTCAAGTTGAAAGGCGGGTGCTGCGGGAGAAGAGGAAATCGAAGCTGTTACCGCATTATCGAAACGTTTTCAGAGGCAAGGATCACTCTTGATCCGAACAGGGCATGGTCATTAGAGGAAGCTATTGCATTATGCAAAAGGAAAGCAAGATGTGCTCGCGTATGCGGAAGATCCGTGCGGGGATGAGAATGGCTACTCCGCTCGTGAAGTAATGGCTGAATTCCGCCGCGCGACGGGGCTTCCGACTGCGACAAATATGATTGCGACTGACTGGCGGGAAATGGGTCACGCGATTCAGCTCCATGCGGTCGATATACCGCTGGCTGATCCGCATTTTGGACGATGCAAGGGTCGGTGCGGGTTGCGCAAATGTGCCATGATTGGGGGTTTGACATGGGGCTCGCACTCCAACAACCACTTTGATATTTCCCTTGCGATGTTTTTACCCATGTGGCAGCAGCGGCTCCGGGGCGGATCACGGCGATTGATACCCATTGGATCTGGCAGGACGGGCAGCGATTAACGAAACAGCCTTTTTGAGATTTCTTCTGGCTGTGTCAAGGTGCCGGATAAGCCTGGACTAGGCGTCGATATTGATATGGAACAAGTGGAAAAAAGCGCATGAGATCTACCGGAAATGAATTTAGGCGCACGGAATGACGCGATCCCAATGCAGTTCCTGATCCGCAACTGGGAATTTGACCGGAAGCGCCCGTGTCTTGTGCGATAAGTTTGTTTGTAAATATTGTCATATCCGCTATTTTGTCTTACAATTGAACAACTGAAGGGAGAGTTGTTCGTGTACGAAGGTTTAGAGGATTTGAAAGTCGATACAGTCAATCGGAAAACATTAGCCAAGCAGGTCATCGAACGGATTGTCCATTTATTATCGAGCGGACAGTTGAGGGCCGGAGACAAATTGCCGACAGAAATGGAACTGATGGACATTTTGCATGTCAGCAGACCGGTGCTACGGGAGGCACTCAGTTCACTTGAAACGCTGGGCGTCATTACGAGAAAAAACACGAGGGGGCACATATTTCAACGATAAAATCGGCATGCAGCCGTTTTCCGTCATGCTTGCTTTGGCCACTGATAATCTTCCGGCTATCATTGAAGCGCGGATGGCGCTAGAACTCGGACTCGTGACAATTGCCGCGGAAAAAATCAATGAGGAAGAGCTTCAGCGTTTGCAGAAGACGATCGACGATATTGCCAACAGCACTGACAATCATTATGGTGAAGCGGATAAAGAGTTCCATCGAATTATTGCGTTAAGCGCTAATAACCCCGTCGTTGAAGGGATGATTCAGTCCTGCTGATTACCCATGCGAAAAAATTGACAGCCAAATTCCGTACAGGGAGAGAGATGTAACGGTCGAATATCACAAAAAATCTACGACGCCCTTGCCAAAAGAGATCCGTACAAAGCACATTACCACATGTATGAACATCTGAAATTTGTCCGTGACAAAATTTTAAAAGGAATGGATGAAAATAATGGTGAGCAACCGCAGTTGAAACGTAAAGCTGCGGTTTTTTAAACCAATTTAGAAAACGCTTACTAAAAATGAGGAGTGATTTCATATGGCGATGAACCTCAGGAAGAACCAAGCCCCCTTTACATCAAAGTGCATGAAATAGATAACACCGCGATTATTGTAAATGATGGAGGACTGCCAAAGGGCACTGTTTTCTCATGCGGGCTCGTACTTGAAGAGGATGTTCCTCAAGGCCATAAGGTGGCCCTCACCGATCTCAATCAAGGGGACGAGATCGTGCGTTACGGAGAGGTGATCGGATTTGCTGATGAGACGATCAAACGCGGAGCTGGATACAGGAAGCCCTCGTGAGAATGCCCGCTCCTCCGGCGTTGAGACGATCTTCCTCTCGCAAACAGGGTGCCGCAGCCGCGGCCCCCTCTTGAAGGCTATACGTTTGAAGGCCACCGAAATGCGGATGGCAGTGCAAGGACAAAAATATTCCTCGGCATCACGACAAGTGTTCAATGTGTTGTTGGCGTTTTGGATTATGCAGTCAAACGAATAAAGAAGAGCTGCTGCCGAAATACCCAAATGTTGATGACGTCGCCGCTGCATCATCAATACGGATGCGGCGTGGCGATCCAATGCGCCCGACGCTGTCATTCCGATCCGCACGATTCAAAATCTTGCGAAGCATCCGAACTTCGGCGGAGAAGCAATGGTCATCGGATTGGGATGTGAAAAAGCCTCCTCCGGAAAGAATTTCACTCCGAAAATGATGATGACATTCTATCGCTCCAGGATCACCGGAGGTTTTGCGGCGATGATCCAATCCATTTTGGAAATGGCGGAGGAACGGTTAATCAGGCTGAACAGCAGAACCAGGTGTCATGCCCTGTTTCGATCTGGTTATCGGCCCTGCAATGGGCGGCAGTGATGCGTTTTCCGGCGTGACGGCGAACCCTGCCGTGGGGGTATGCGGCTGATTTATTGGTTCGTGCAGGTGCAACGGTTTTGTTTTCTGAAGTGACAGAGGTGCGGGATGCCATTCATTTATTAACGCCACGGGCTGTCAGTGAAGAGGTCGGACAATCACTGATCAAAGAGATGAAGTGGTATGACAGCCATCTCCGGCGGGGAGACGCAGACCGAAGCGCAAACCCATCACCAGGCAATAAAAAGGCGGATTATCCAATGTGGTGGAAAAAGCGTTAGGTTCAGGTAGCGAAATCAGGCATAAGCCCCATCTCCGGCGTGCTCGGCCCTGGTGAAAGAGCAGAGCAAAAAGGCCTGCTGTTCGCGGCGACACCGGCAAGCGATTTTGTGTGCGGCACCCTGCAGCTGGCTGCGGGCATGAATCTGCAGGTGTTTACGACAGGAAGGGGAACACCATATGGCCTGGCTGCTGCACCGGTGCTGAAAGTATCGACGCGGCATTCCTTATCAGAGCATTGGGCGATTTAATCGATATCAATGCCGGCCAAATCGCGACAGGAGAGGCCAGTATCGAAGACGTAGGCTGGGAAATCTTCAGAACGATTTTGGATGGCAAGCGGCCGAAAACAAACGGGCAGACCGTTGGGGCCTTCATAATGATTTGTGTTTGTTTAATCCTGCTCCAGTGACTTGATTCATGCTTTTATAGCGGAAGATGGAATATGCTGTAAATGAAAATCAGCGTATAGGAAACGGAGGGGGTTACAGCATGGCATTCATTAGATTCCGAGTGACACGAATTCAATAGTGAACAACTCTCGCCTGAATGCGGAGAATCGGGATGAATCCGCTATGTATGAGCCCTTATATGGTTATCAAAAAAGAGGGTGGCGTGCCTGCCCTTTTTGTGCCTTTCAAGCATCCCTTCTCTCTACTGCAGGCCGGAGCATGAGAAAGGGAAATGGGATGACAAACCTTAACGAAAAACAGCTTATCACTGAGATTGTCGGGCTTGCACGCAGTTAAGGTTTGACGGTTCATTCTGAGAACGCGCAATTGAATGAAACCGGAATGGACTTTCAAGTTGTATTTGCCAAGGACGATACAGGTATGCCATGGTGCTGCGAAACCGCGGCGAAGTGATGTTGTGGAAAGAGCATCCGCAGAAGGCATAACGCTTGCCTTTCTCCGCGCGAATCTGACTGCTGATGTGCCGGATTGGAGAATTCACACGCCGGAATTGATCAACTTACCCAATGTTAAAAAGGAACATAGCCGGCCGCTGGAATTGACTTTGGAACAAAAGCAATATGTTTGGAATATGGAATCATCAGCCGCCGTCAGACGATTTTGTCCGTACACTTGCCGACATACTGGCTGAATTACATGGCACGGATCAAATATCTGCTGGGCAATCCGGAATAGAAGTGATAAGGCCAGAAGATTTCAGGCAAATGACAGCAGAACTCTATGGTTGATGTGAAGAATAAGCAGGCGTATCTACGACGCTTTGGGAAAGATGGCAAAAGTGGATAGATGATGATGCATACTGGCCGGGTTTCTCTTCTTTGATACACGGCGATCTCCACCCGCCGCATATCCTTATCGATCAAAATGGACGTGTCACAGGACTTCTGGATTGACAGAAGCGAAGGTTGCTGACCCAGCCAAGGATTTTGTTCTTTATCAAACCATTTTCGGAGAAAGAAACTGCCCGTTGCTTGAATACTATGATCAAGCGGGCGGCCGGAAATGGGCAAAAATGCAGGAACACATCTCAGAGATGCAGGCGGCGTATCCGGTGGAAATAGCTAAATTCGCTCTGCAAACACAGCAGGAGGAGCACGTCAATATGGCGCTGGAAGCACGGGTGTAACATCGGATTAAGAATTGACTTCGTTTCATGAACCGAGTATTATAAACTCTACAAATAATAGAACGGATTAACAATCATGAGGAAGAGCAAGTACGCATCAGAATGGAGGTTCAGGAGAGTCGGTGGCAGGTGTGAACCGATCCTCCCCTGATGCCGAATGGGCTTCTGAATTGCTTTGCTGAACGGATAGTAGGCGATGCCGGGTTTCTCCCCCGTTACCAAGAGAGGAGTATCGAAACATAGGTTTTCTGTACTTAGAGTGAACGGCTGTATAGCTGTTAATAAAAGGTGTGGTATCATGAGACCCTCGTCCTTTGCATAGGACGGGGGTTTTTGTGTTTCTTAAAGGAGGTGACGGCCAATGGACGATGGCTGGTGGTGGCATAGCAGATGAGTTAGAAAGGAGGATATCAAATGGTCATTGCAACTGATGATCTTGAGGTCGCATGTCCTAAAATGTGAAAGAGCGGGAATCGAAGGAACACCTTGCCCGGCCTGCAGCGGAAAAGGTGTTATTCTAACTGCTCAGGATATACGCTTCTCGATTTTATCCAAAAGCATTTGAATAAGTAAAGGAGAAAAGCTGAGCTGAGATGAGAGCAGAAGAGCAGAGTAAGATTCGTGAGGCCGCAGCAGGTACGATTTTTGCTGATCGGAACAGTTTGTTTTGCGTCTAAATCGATTTGGATAAAATGGGCATACCAAATGGGTGCTGAGCCAGATGCCGTGCTGCTATACAGGCAGCTGCTGGCTGTTCCGCTGTTTTGGCTGATTTTTTAATATACCGTCCTCCAATGCCAGACGGCAAGAAAAGGAGACCTATGGAAGGCTTGTGGCGCGGGAGTGTTTTGTTTTTTCTGTCTCCCTTGCTTGATTTTTATCGGGCTGAACCATGTATCCGCAATGGTTGAACGTATATTGCTGATGAGCTATCCGTTGTTTGTGTTTGATTCACCGCGTGTCGTGACCGGAAAATGTCCTCAATTCAGGACCTTTTCGCAGTTCTGGCGGTCATGTTTGGGCTTTTTCTTGGCGCTGGGCGGCTGGAATGCTGAGCTTTTCCAGGCGAATATGATTGGAGCTGTATTCATTTTGTTATCTTCGGCCGTCTATGCTGGTTATCTTGTCCTTTCCGGGCATCTCGTCCATCAAATCGGGGGATCCGTCTCAATGCATACGGATGACAGCTGCTGGAGCTGCCATGATGCTTTACACAGGGATAAAATCGGCGGCTGGCATGAATACGCCAATGGCAGCATATCCGCTTTCTATGTATGGTTTGTTCGCAGTAATTGCAGTCGTAACCACTGTGATTCCATTTGTGCTGCTTGAGGGCATAAAACGAATCGGGGCATTAGCGAGCCGCCGCCATTTCAATGGCAGGGCCTATCCTGACGATTTTCTATGGAGCTTTATTTCTCGGTGAACGGCTCGGGCTTATTTCGTCATTGGATGCGGTGCCGTATTTTTGTCATTACGGGCATGGAATACAGGAAGCTGAAAACAGGAAAAAGAATAATTTTTATAAACACACACGTTTTTCAATTACAATAAGTGTAATTACGTGTGTGTTTTTGATTTTGTAAAAGGTTAGGTGAGAAGATGCAGCGCATATTGCTTGTAGAAGACGACCACCAATCAGTGAAATGGTGGATCATTATTTAACAAAAAGAAGGCTTTGAATTGTGCATGCTTTCGACGGAGAAGAGGGGTATCCGGCTGTTTCAGCAGGGTTCATACGATTTGGTCCTCCTTTGATATCATGCCCCGAAGCTGAACGGAATGGATTTTCTGAAAATCATCCGGGAAAAAGCAATATACCGGTCTTAATGATTTCGGCAAAAGACGGAGATGGGACAAGGCATTGGGACTGGGCTTTGGGGCGGATGATTATATCGCCAAACCGTTTTCGATGATTGAGCTGACAGTCAGAGTAAAAAGCCGCGATACGGCGGGCGACGCAATATTCGGCAGAGGAGCCGGCTGTGAATAAGGTGATCCGGATTCACCAGCTTGCGATAGATATAGACAATGTTCCGCTTTGAAAAACGGAGAGCTGCTCCAGCTGACGTCAACAGAATGGCAGCTGCTGTGCTTATTGCATCAAATCCTAAAAAGTGTTTACGAAAGAACAAATCTACCGTTCCGTTTGAATGAAGAGTACTTTGATGATCAGAACATCATTAACGTACATATGCGGCGGCTCAGAGAAAAGATTGAGGATGACCCTCCTCCCTCAATATATTAAAACGCTATGGGGCATCGGTTATAAATTAGAGAGTTTTAGAATGACAGTGCTATGGGTGGCCGCTGTCATCTGGCGTGTCTGAATGTGATTCAATTCATAATGAAAAAGAAGCGGGACGGAATCTGGCTTACACGGCTGACCAGCTTAGCTACATGCTCAGCCGGATTCGCAGGACAAATTTTGCTTCCTACAGACGATCATGCGCTCAAAGACTTTGTTTGTTAACATCAATCTTATCGTTGAGAATCGTCAGCAGATCAGCGCCCAATTTACAAAAAACAGAGCAATCCATGAAGCGGATGCTGACCAATATGTCGCACGACCTGAAAACGCCGTTAACGGTCATTCTCGGTTATATCGAAGCCATTCAAAGTGACCCAACATGCCGGACGAAGAGCGGGAAAGATTGCTGGGGAAGCTCCGCCAGAAAACAAATGAACTTATTCAGATGATCAATTCCTTTTTTGACGAAGCGAAATTAGAATCTGAAGATAAAGAGATCCCGATCACCAAAGTACATATGAACGACATATGCAAAACGAAATATCCTGCACTATTATGACACTGTTCAGTCAAAAGGCTTTCAAGCAGCCATCGATATCCCCCGATACGCCGGTGTATGCGCAGGCGAATGAAGAGGCTCTGGACAGAATCCTTGCAAAACCTATTGTCCAATGCGATTCAACATGGCGCGGCCGGCAAGTTAATCGGGCTGACGCTGTCTTATGATGAGAGGAACATCGCCATCACCGTATGGGATCGCGGAAAAGGGATTAGTGAAACCGATCAGCAGCGGGTGTTTGAGAGGCTGTACACACTGGAAGAATCCAGAAATAAAGCATTTCAAAAGGAAGCGGTCTCCGGTTTAACCATCACAAAAACGGCTTACAGAAAAAAATGGGAGGCATCATATCCGTCAAAAAGCAAGCCGTACGAACGGACTGCATTTACGATCACATTGAAACGCATGACATATTAATCGTAAGAATTTTGTAAGGTTTGAGAAATAAAAATGACAGGGCTCGCCATACAATAGAAAACAGAAAAGAGAGGAAGGAGAAACAAAGTTGACTTATATCGTACAAACAAACGGGCTGACCAAAACGTATCAGGGCAAGAGGTCGTATCCAATGTCAGCATGCATATTAAAAAAAGGTGAAATCTATGGCTTTCTCGGCCCGAACGGCGCGGGAAAACAACCATTATGAAAATGCTGACGAGCCTTGTCAAACCGACAAGCGGTGAAATCATCATCCTTGGGAACAAGTTCACCCACACGTCATATGAGGTGCTGGGGAACATCGGCAGCATGATTGAATATCCGATTTTTTAAGAAAACCTGACAGCTGAAGAAAATTTAGATCTGCATTGTGAATATATGGGATACCACAATAAAAAAGCCATACAAGAAGTGCTGGATATGGTGAATTTAAAACAAATCGACAAAAAACCGTCAAAACCTTTTCCCTCGGGATGAAGCAGCGCCTTGAATTGCGCGTGCCATCCTCACGAAGCCGGACCTGCTTATTCTGGATGAGCCGGTGAATGGTCTTGACCCTCTCGGCATTAAAAAGATCAGGCAATTGTTTCAAGTGCTGAGCAAAGAGTACGGGATGACGCTGCTGATCTCAAACCACCTGCTGGGTGAAATCGAACAAATCGCGGACACAATCGGCGTCATTCAGGACGGCAGGCTGCTTGAAGAGGTATCAATGGAGGATGTCAGGGGCCAGAACACTGAATACATCGAGCTTGTTACATCGAATCAGACAAAGGGCCTGCTTTGTTCTTGAGAAAGAGCTGCAATTAACCAACTTTAAAATTTTAAATGAGAAAAACGATTCGAATTTACGAGGCTGAAGCCTCTCAGGCTGCTATATCCAAAGCGTTGATTTTAAATGATGTGACATTGAATCAATGAACAAAAAGTATACGTCGCTGGAGGATTATTTTATCAAATTGATCAACGGCAATAGCATCAGTGCGTAAAGGAGGAGAGACACGTTGATGAATTTGATCAGAATCGAATTAAGAAAAATGAAAATGGGCTGGTATATCAGAGGTGCCCTCATTGCCAACGTGATCATTATGGGTTTTATGTGGCTGATCAGTTATTCCGAAAAAAAGCCGATGGCGGGGTTTCGTTCCAAAGTACGGATGAAGCATTCCTCATCATCGGCACCTTCGTCAGAGCGGTATTTATCGTATTTGGCGCTGTGCTGATCGTAAAATTGGTGATTTCGGAATATAAAACAAAACCATTCTTGTGATGTTCACGTACCCGATCAGCCGTAAAAACTGCTCACCGCTAAGCTCATGATCGCGGGCGGACTGACGTTTATCACGATTTTACTTTCAAATATACTCATAGCCGCCGGTTTTTTTTGGCTGAACTCGATCTACCATTTCATACCAGGGAGAGCTTACTTCGAGATCATTTCTCAACAGGCGGTCAAAATGGCGGTTTTCGCTTTTGGCGCCGCTGGAACCAGTTTAGTTCCCATCTTTTTTGGGATGCGTAGACACTCGGTTCCGGCGACCATCATTTCATCTGTAGTAATTGTGATGCTCATCAGCTCAACAAGTCCGGGCTTCTCGATTTCATCTGTTGTGTATATCCGTTATCGTTAGCGGCATTCGGATTGTTCTTTTCCCTACATGGCGATCAGGAATGCGGACAAGCAGGATGCGTAAACAAAGGCGCCCAATATGTATAAAAGGCCGATGCTGTCAGCACCGGCCTTTCCATTATGAGTCTGTTCTTGTTTCAAGATAATGCTTCTTGCCAATCTCTTTGCTCATCATATAGAAATGGAAGCAATATTCACCGATTGCCATGACGATCGCGCCGAATAAAGCCGCCAATGCAACTTCACCGCCAGTCATCCCCATAGAAAGCGGCATGCCCATCAGCCAGATCACGAGAAAGGCCAAAAAAATCAGCCAAAGTTGCAATCATATTATTCCATTTCGGCAATACATAAAGATCGCCCAGCAAATAAAATAACCCCTAACACAATCGTCATTAGCAGCGTATCACCAAACGTGAACCCAAAGCCCAGACCAAGCACCAGATACAACACAATAATCGTCATAATACCTTTAATAGCGAGCGCTTTCACATGTGTCATTACAATTCCTCCTTTTTGTCATTTGATTTGTTATGTATAATTCCTCAAATGTAAAAAAGTTAAACCTTATTTTTTTCGGAGGCGGGTGCAAATCTGCTGGGGAGGGGTCAATGATGTGAATCCAGGAATTGAGGCTGCGGCGCTTCGACAGCGGAAATGTGAAGCTTTGTACTGCACCGGACGCTGCTTTGATGCCCAACAGCCCATTATGTTTGCTGTTTTTAGATGAATAAATTTAAAAACTTCTCCTGTCCCTCCGTCATCACTTCTGAAGTAATGAAATATGATGAAAAGAGATCAAGGGAGGTGACGTGATGGCGGTCGTGAGAGCAACGAGTGCGGATGTCGATTTGATGGCAAGGCTGCTCAGAGCGGAAGCGGAAGGCGAAGGCAAGCAGGGATGCTGCTTGTCGGCAACGTTGGAATTAATCGGCTGCGGGCGAATTGCTCAGATTTTAAAGGCCTCCGCACCATCAGGCAGATGATTTATCAGCCACACGCGTTTGAGGCTGTGACTCATGGATATTTTTATCAAAGAGCGCGGGATAGCGAGCGTGCCCATACACGCCGGTCGATTAATGGTGAAAGGCGCTGGCCTGCAAAATTTAGTTTATGGTACTTCAGGCCGGAGGGGACTGTCCAGCCCAGTGGTATAACCAGCCGTTTGTGGCCAGATTTAAGTCACACTGCTTTTATCAGCCGACGGCGACGACGTGTGAAAATGTATATAACACATTTTAGAGACAGGACACCGTTCAAATTGAACGGTGTTTTCTTTGAAAAGATGCAATGGAAAATATTCCTGTGAGATAATCGAAGAAAAAGAGCTGACGGAGATGACAGAATGGCAACAATTGACCTGCAAAAAGAAAAGTGTAAAGATCGTACTGGAGAAAAGCAGTTAACGAAGGTGACGGCTCGTGTCGGACTGGTTCTGATATTACGGATCGATGAGACCGCTCTACAAAAAACGGACGGTTCAAAATGTGGTGGAGCGGATTTTGGCAGTGGCTGATCAGTTTGATGATAACGGTTTGCTGGATGTATGGGTGTATGATAATGAATTTTCCCGATTAAAGCCAGTTTCAGAAAAAGGATTTTTCGGGCTATGTCGATCGTGAAATTTTAAATAATGACCGCTTGCATAAATTCGGCAGAAATGATGAGCCGCCAGTCATGAAGGACGTGCTGCGCAAATATGTTGCGGAGGAACCGAGCTCGTATCCTGCTTTCATTGTTTTTATCAATGACGGGGGCTGTAAAAAGTCAATCAAACCGATAATTGAAGCTTCTTCTGATAAACCGGTGTTCTGGCAGTTTGTCGGCATCGGAAACGGAAACTTTGATTTTCTCAATAAACTGGATACGTTAGAAGGGCGTGTCATTGATAACACGAATTTCCTGCATATCGAAGAGATTGACCGCATTTCTGATGATGAGCTTTATGATGCTCTGCTTGCTGAATTTCCATTTTGGCTGAAAGAAGCGAAGGAAAAAGGGATTGTAAGAGAACAAGAGCCCCCTGCTGAAAAGCCGAAAAAGAAGGGCTTTTCAGCAGATTGTTTTCGAAATAACTGATAAAGGCACTGAGCCATTCTGCGAAATGGCTCGGTGTTTTTGTTTTTTTAAGATCATGTGAAGAAAAATAGTCCGAATGGGCGGCTTGCAAACGACAGGATATGCAGAAAACGCGTCATTCAGCCAGCTTTCGGCATGTTTCAGCGGCAGGCTTGTGAGGGAAGACCTGTTTTTAATGTTCAGCGCTTACAATCGGTTCACACTTCTTCACAGTCGTTTAACAATGATTTCCTATAATGGAGACGATCAATGAGGAGAGAGGGGATCTTGAATGGCATACGACAGTCGTTTTGATGAATGGGTACAGAAACTGAAAGAGGAAAGCTTTCAAAACAATACGTTTGACCGCCGCAAATTTATTCAAGGAGCGGGGAAGATTGCAGGACTTTCTCTTGGATTAACGATTGCCCAGTCGGTTGGGGCCTTTGAAGTAAATGCTGCGCCTAAATTCTCAAGCTATCCGTTTACATTAGGGGTAGCGTCAGGTGATCCGCTTTCTGACAGTGTCGTGCTTTGACGCGCCTGGCACCAGATCCGCTGAACGGCGGAGGAATGCCGAAGCAAGCGGTGCCTGTCAAATGGGAGGTCGCAAAGGATGAGCATTTCCGCAAAATCGTAAGAAAAGGCACTGAAATGGCTAAACCGAGTCTTGCCCATTCCGTTCATGTGGAAGCGGACGGGCTTGAGCCAAACAAAGTGTACTATTACCGTTTCAAAACCGGCCATGAACTAAGCCCTGTCGGAAAAACAAAAACACTGCCTGCCCCTGGCGCCAATGTGCCGCAAATGACCTTTGCATTTGCTTCCTGCCAGCAATATGAGCACGGATATTATACGGCCTACAAGCATATGGCAAAGGAAAAGCTTGATCTTGTCTTCCATCTCGGTGATTACATATATGAATACGGCCCAAATGAATATGTATCAAAACAGGCAATGTCCGCACGCACAACAGCGCGGAAATCATTACGCTGCAAGACTATCGGAACCGTCACGCTCAATACCGTTCTGACGCCAATCTTAAAGCTGCACATGCGGCATTCCCTTGGGTTGTAACATGATGACCATGAAGTTGAAAACAACTATGCCAATAAAATACCTGAAAAAGGACAGTCGGTTGAAGCATTCGTGCTCCGCCGCGCGGCAGCATACCAGGCATACTATGAACATATGCCGCCCGCATTTCCTCTTTGCCGAATGGCCCAGATATGCAGCTGTACCGGCACTTTACGTACGGAAACCTGGCGTCCTTCAATGTGCTTGATACCCGCCAGTACAGGGACGACCAAGCCAATAACGACGGCAATAAGCCGCCTTCTGATGAATCGCGCAATCCGAATCGGACCCTGCTTGAAAAGAACAGGAGCAGTGGCTCTTCAACAATTTGGGCAGTTCGACAGCCCACTGGAATGTGTTGGCGCAGCAGATTTTCTTTGCCAAGTGGAATTTCGGGACAAGCGCAAGCCCGATCTACAGCATGGATTCGTGGGACGGCTACCCGGCTCAGCGCGAACGGGTTATCAATTTCATTAAAAGCAAAAATCTGAATAATGTTGTCGTACTGACAGGTGATGTACACGCAAGCTGGGCATCGAATTTGCATGTCGATTTCGAGAAGACAAGTTCAAAAATATTCGGAGCCGAATTTGTCGGAACCTCGATCACTTCCGGAGGGAACGGAGCCGATAAGCGAGCGGATACGGACCAAATTTTAAAAGAAAATCCGCACATCAAGTTCTTTAACGACTATCGCGGATATGTCCGCTGTACAGTGACGCCTCACCAGTGGAAAGCCGATTATCGGGTGATGCCGTTTGTGACCGAGCCGGGCGCATCCATTTCCACGAGGGCTTCATTCGTTTACCAGAAAGACCAAACCGGGTTGAGAAAGGGTATCATCCACAACAATCCAAGGCGGGGTGAAGCAATCCGATGAGGTCGAAGAGGATCGTTTCTTTTCGCACAACAAAGCCCACGAAAAACAAATGATTAAGAAGCGGGCAAAAATCACGAATTAAGGAGTGGAAATTATGTTTTCAAACATTGGAATACCGGGCTTGATTCTGATCTTCGTCATCGCCCTCATTATTTTGGCCCTTCCAAGCTGCCGGAAATCGGGCGTGCCGCCGGACGGACACTGCTGGAATTTAAAAGCGCCACAAAATCACTTGTGTCTGGTGATGAAAAGAAGAGAAATCAGCTGAGCTGACAGCGGTAAAGCAGGACAAAAACGCGGCTGAATGCTGATGAGGCAGACACCGGGTCTGCCTCTTTTTTATGAAAGGGAGGGCTTTTTTGAATGGATAAAAAGAAACCCATCTGATCGGGCATTTAGAAGAGCTTCGCCGCCGGATTATCGTCACCCTTGCGGCATTTTTTCTATTTCTCATCACGGCTTTTTTTTCGTACAGGACATTTATGACTGGCTGATCAGGGATTTGGATGGAAAGCTGGCTGTGCTTGGGCCGAGTGAAATCCTCTGGGTGTATATGATGCTTTCCGGCATTTGTGCCATTGCGGCTTCTATCCCTGTTGCCGCGTACCAGCTGTGGCGTTTCGTTGCACCGGCGCTGACGAAAAATGGAGCGCAAGGTGACGCTCATGTACATACCAGGTTTATTTGCGTTGTTTTTGGCGGGCATCTCCTTCGGATACTTTGTCTTGTTTCCGATCGTGCTCAGCTTTTTGACTCATTTATCCTCCGGCCACTTTGAAACGATGTTTACGGCTGACCGCTACTTTAGGTTTATGGTGAATTTGAGCCTGCCGTTCGGCTTCTTGTTTGAGATGCCCTTGGTGGTGATGTTTTTAACAAGGCTGGGTATCTTAAATCCTTACAGACTGGCCAAAGCGAGAAAGCTGTCCTATTTTCTGCTGATTGTCGTATCTATATTGATTACACCGCCTGATTTTATTTCTGATTTTCTCGTGATGATCCCGCTTCTTGTCCTGTTTGAAGTGAGTGTCACCCTATCGGCGTTTGTCTATAAAAGAGGCTGAGGGAAGAAACAGCGGCGGCCGCTTAGTGCAGCGTACCGCCCGGTGACTTCACATCCTCATCATATTGTGCGGCCGTAACAGCGGCGATTCTCAATGCCCGGACAATCGTGTCCAGGCTGAGGCTCGGCGCTGTTTTGTCGATTGTTTGCTCCGGAATGTAAGGAATATGAATAAAACCGCCGCGAATGTGCGGGATGTCCGGCTAATGTGATCCATTAACCCGTAGAACAAATAGTTGCATACAAAGGTCCCCGCTGTGTAGGAAACCGCAGCTGGAATGCCGTGTTCCTTCATCTTAGCAGTCATTCGTTTCACGGGAAGCCCTGTCCAGTAAGCGGCGGGCCCATCTGGAGAAATTTCTTCATCAATCGGCTGATGTCCTTCGTTATCGGGGATTCGCGCATCTGCAAGGTTGATCGCCACCCGTTCCGGTGTAATCTGCATCCGTCCTCCTGCTTGGCCGACACAAATTACGATATCCGGCTGATGTTTTTGAATGGCTTGGCGCAGAGTGTCCAGAGCGGATCTAAAGACGGTTGGAATTTGTTCCGCTGTAATGATGGCTTCTTCCGTCTCGAAGCCATTAAGCCGTTTCGCCGCTTCCCATGATGGATTGACGGTTTCTTTGTCAAAAGGGTCAAAGCCAGTGATCAGCACTTTTTTCTCATTCTCCCATCTCCTTTTTCTTTTATTCTATTGTTTATTTATGGGTTTTCATCAAAATAATGTAAAGGAGTGAATCATAATGGAGCATTTGCCGCAGCAGTATCGTCATTTATTCCCAACCTTGCAGACGCATACGATGCTTGCCAGCTGTTCTCAGAGCGCATTGGCAGAGCCTGTATCAAGGGCGATCCAGGATTATCATGATAGCCTGTTGTATATGGGGACGAACTGGAAAGAAGCGATCGAAAAAACAGAGTTTGCGAGAAACGAGTTTGCAAAGCTGATCGGGGCTGAACCGGATGAAGTGGCGATTGTGCCGTCAGTTTCTGATGCGCTGGTTTCTGTAGCATCGTCCTTAACTGCATTTGGAAAGAAGCACGTTGTATATACAGATATGGATTTTCGGCGGTGCCTCATGTTTGGCAGGCACACTCCGATTATACCGTATCCGTCATTCCATCAATAGACGGCGTGCTGCCGCTTGAACAATATGAAACGCATATTTCGGATGAAACAGTACTGACGTGTGTTCCTCGTTCATTATCGTGACGGCTATGTTCAGGATATAAAAGCGATTGCCGAGATTTCTCAGAGAAAGGGCTCTTTATTGTTTGTAGATGCTTATCAATCAGCCGGGCATATTCCCATTGATGTGAAGGAATGGGGCGTAGATATGCTGGCGGCAGGCACCCGGAAGTATTTGCTCGGCATACCGGGTGTGGCGTTTCTTTATGTGAGAAAGGAGCTGGCTGACGCACTGAAGCCGAAAGCATCAGCTTGGTTCGGCAGAGAGAGCGGATTTGATGGGGCTTATGCAAAAGACGCGCGCCGTTTTCAAACGGGCACCCCAGCTTTATCAGCGTATACGCAGCTGCAGCGGCTTTATCGCTGCTGAATCATATTGGGGTTTCTCATATCAGGGATCATGTGAAAACGATCTGTGCCGATGCAGTTCAATATGCCGCTGAAAAGGCCTGCAGCTGGCGGCGGCACAAGGTGGGGATCAGCCGGGCATGGTTGCGATCCGGGATGAGCGGGCATCGGAAACGGCGGCGTTGCTGAAGAAGAAAAAAGTGATTTGCGCGCCGCGGGAAAATGTTATCCGTCTCGCTCCCCATTTTTATAATACGAAGGAGGAAATGCGGCGCGCGATTGATGAAATCGCGGCGAAAACGATCCACAAGTAAACATAAAAAAGCCCCTGAACATTAGTCAGGGGCTTTTCATATTAATGATCTACCTTCACGCGCTTCATAAAGAAAGCGCCAATTAAACCGATAATGGCAACAATCATTGCAAACACAAATGCGTGCTGTACACCCGCTGTCAAAGCTTGCGGGATGACTGCCGGATCGGCAGGGTTTTTAACTGTACTCATATAATCATGCTGGCCTGCAGCCATAATGCTGACCGCAACCGCTGTTCCGATAGCGCCAGCCATTTGCTGCAGCGTGTTCATAATGGCGGTGCCGTCTGGATAAAATTCGCGCGGCAGTTGGTTTAAAACCGTTTGTCTGTGCAGGCATCATGATCATAGAAATCCCGATCATCAAGCAGGTGTGCAGGATGATAATCAGCACAGCTGTTGAAGTGGTCGTTACATTTGAGAAGAACCATAGTACAACTGTGACAATCACAAATCCCGGAATGACAAGCCATTTCGGCCCGTATTTATCGAACAAACGGCCTGTAACAGGGGACATAAATCCATTTAAAATACCGCCCGGCAAGAGAACAAGACCAGATGCAAATGCAGTCAGGACTAAGCCGCCTTGCAGATACATCGGCAGAAGCATAGATGACAGAATGACCATCATACAAATGAACACCATGATCACACCCAAAATAAACATCGGGTATTTGAACGCACGGAGGTTCATCATCGGCTGCTTCATTGTCAGCTGGCGGATTGAAAATAGGATAAGGCCGACAACGCCGACAATCAGCGACACGATAACAGTCGGGCTGGACCATCCCCGGAGCCTTCACCCGCGTTGCTGAATCCGAACACAATGCCGCCGAAGCCAATCGTCGACAGGATGATAGACAATACATCGATTTTCGGCTTTGTCGTTTCAGATACATTCTGCATATATGCGATACCGAACACAAGCGCCAGCACAAGGAATGGAAGAGAGATCCAGAAAATCCAGTGCCAGTTGAGGTGCTCCAGAACCAATCCTGAGAAAGTTGGGCCGATGGCGGGCGCGAACATAATGACAAGACCGATCGTTCCCATTGCGGCGCCCCGTTTATGAGGCGGGAAAATCACCAAGATTGTGTTAAACATTAGGGGCAGTAAAAGACCGGTTCCAAGTGCCTGAACGATCCTTGCCGCTAATAAAAACGAGAAGCTCGGCGCAAGCGCCGCGATCAAGGTTCCTAAAATTGAAAAGATTAGTGACACGGTAAAAAGCTGTCTTGTTGTGAACCACTGCAACAGCAGTCCTGAAACAGGAACAAGGATACCGAGTACAAGCAGGTAGCCCGTCGTTAACCATTGACGGTTGCCGCTGTAATGTTCAATTCCTTCATAAGGTCGGTTAACGCAATATTCAGTGCTGTTTCACTGAACATGCCGATAAAACCGGCCAACAGCAAGGAAATCATAATCGGCATCACTTTGTATTGCTGAGATGCTTTAGCTGTTGTTTCCAAAATCATTTCCCCTCTCTATCAACTGCATGTAGTATGTCGTTTTTTATCTCTTCAGCAGGTCAGGAATGCAGCTGGAGATATGAAGGAGCGGCGTACTGTTTTTGCCGTCAAAGATAAAAAGAATGCCGCCTTCAATCATCGCGTTAACCACAGTGCTGGCTTCTTTTGCACGGCTCTCGCTGCAGCCAGTCTGCCGCAGTTTTTCCTCATATACAGAGGCCCATTCTTTGTAGGCTTCATGACAGGCTTCGCGCAACGGTTCGCTTTTCAATGACGTCTCAGCCGCTAGCAAGCCCACAGGCAAACCTTCAATGTCTTCCGTACATGAAAACTGGCAGGAGAGCTCCTTCAAAAAGGCTTGAATGCCTTCCGCTGGATCGGTGTAGGCTTCCATGCAGTCCGCGATTTTCTGACGGATATACTCCTTCATCTCATTCACGGCTTCGATCGCAAGCTGTTCTTTACCCCCGGGAAAGTGGTAGTAAAGAGCCTTTAGGCGCACCGCTTTCTTTATAATCTGGTTCAGCCCGTGCCGTAATACCCTTGCAGCTGAAAAAAAGCCGGGTAGCTGCCGAAAGGATTTTCTCACGGGAATCTCCATAACTCATAACATTCCCACCTTACTGAATTGCAATCAAAAATATAGTGACTGGTCTATTATCTTGATTCAATCATCAATTGTCAAGAAAAATTCATTGTATGAAAAGACAAAAAAGAAGGATATGACAACAAAAAATACTGAGAGAAAAGCTGACTGATCTTTGACTGAATAGATAAAATGTTCAATGATTAATCATCATATGGATGTAAGGAGAGAAATAGATGAAAAAAACAACGAATGCTCGTACTTTTTACCGCACTATTGTTTGTTTTTACCGGATGTTCACATTCTCCTGAAACAAAAGAATCCCCGAAAGAAAAAACGCAGACACAAAAGTCTCTTCGGCTTCTGCCTCTGAAAAAAAAAAGGATCTGCCGAATATTAGAATTTTAGCGACAGGAGGCACGATAGCTGGTGCCGATCAATCGAAAACCTCAACAACTGAATATAAAGCAGGTGTTGTCGGCGTTGAATCACTGATCGAGGCAGTTCCAGAAATGAAAGACATTGCAAACGTCAGCGGCGAGCAGATTGTTAACGTCGGCAGCACAAATATTGATAATAAAATATTGCTGAAGCTGGCGAAACGCATCAACCACTTGCTCGCTTCAGATGATGTAGACGGAATCGTCGTGACTCATGGAACAGATACATTGAGGAAACCGCTTATTTTTTTGAATCTTACCGTGAAAAGTGATAAACCGGTTGTTATTGTCGGTTCGATGAGACCTTCCACAGCCATCAGCGCTGATGGGCCTTCTAACCTGTACAATGCAGTGAAAGTGGCAGGTGCCCCTGAGGCAAAAGGGAAAGGGACGCTTGTTGTTCTTAACGACCGGATTGCCTCAGCCCGATATGTCACCAAAACAAACACAACCACAACAGATACATTTAAATCAGAAGAAATGGGCTTCGTCGGAACAATTGCAGATGATATCTATTTTAATAATGAGATTACCCGTAAGCATACGAAGGACACGGATTTCTCGGTTTCTAATCTTGATGAGCTGCCGCAGGTTGACATTATCTATGGATACCAAAATGACGGAAGCTACCTGTTTGACGCTGCTGTAAAGCCGGAGCAAAGGGGATTGTATTTGCCGGTTCTGGGAACGGGTCTTTATCTGACGCAGCCGAAAAGGGGCGGACAGCGCAGTCAAAAAGGCGTCACAGTGGTGCGCTCTACCCGCACGGGAAATGGTGTCGTCACACCAAACCAAGACTATGCGGAAAAGGACCTGCTGGCATCGAACTCTTTAAACCCCCAAAAGCACGGATGTTGCTGATGCTTGCGCTTACCAAAACAAATGATCCTCAAAAAATCCAAGCTTATTTCAATGAGTATTGAAGAAAAGAAGGCGAATAAGCCTTCTTTTTTTTTGGCTTTTAGGACCAATAATGACCTCTGAATCTTAAAATTTCTTTAAAAATAAGCCAAAATTACCCTTTACTTAATTAATTTGGTAACGTAATATAATTGGAGAATTTGTTACAAAAAAGGAGGATATTATGAAATTTGTAAAAAGAAGGATCATTGCACTTGTAACAATTTTGATGCTGTCTGTTACATCGCTGTTTGCGTTGCAGCCGTCAGTAAAAGCCGCTGAACACAATCCAGTCGTTATGGTTCACGGTATTGAGGGGCATCATTCAATTTTGCGGGAATTAAGAGCTATCTCGTATCTCAGGGCTGGTCGCGGGACAAGCTGTATGCAGTTGATTTTGGGACAAGACAGGCACAAATTATAACAATGGCCCGGTATTATCACGATTTGTGCAAAAGGTTTTAGATGAAACGGGTGCGAAAAAGTGGATATTGTCGCTCACAGTATGGGGGCGCGAACACACTTTACTACATAAAAATCTGGACGGCGGAAATAAAGTTGAAAACGTCGTGACGCTTGGCGGCGCCAACCGTTTGACGACAGGCAAGGCGCTTCCGGGAACAGATCCAAATCAAAAGATTTTATACACATCTATTTACAGCAGTGCCGATATGATTGTCATGAATTATTTATCAAGATTAGACGGTGCTAGAAACGTTCAAATCCATGGCGTTGGACACATCGGCCTTCTGTACAGCAGCCAAGTCAACAGCCTGATTAAAGAAGGGCTGAACGGCGGGGCCAGAATACAAACTAATGAGATAAATAACCTTGAAGAGTCCTATTCTTCAAGGTTATTCTGCTTTTAGCACAATGGTTTTCGCCGCCATATCATGAACGGTTTGTTTTTTCTTCGTAAATGCGGCAGTCAAATAGATCAGGCGGGAGAACACATGCACCCACGCTATGATGTAACGGACAATCGCCTGTAGGAAAGAAATTTTTCGTGTGTTTCGTCCTCACGATTTGCAGCCCGATGATTTTTTGCCCAGTGTGCCTTCCAATTTGTCAGCGGCATCAGCAAAGGATACACAATCAGCATCAATATGGCGACAACGACACCGGCGGACCCATCGCCAAACGTAAATCTATCTGCCAAAATCACTGCTGCGGCAATGATTACATCAAGTACAAGAGCGCAGGCGCGCAGCATGAAACCAGCTAGTTCCAATAGAAACACTCCTTAAAATGTTAAATAAATACCTAATGATTGTAAAAAAGAAGGGCCTAAAGTGGAATAGGTGATAAGCCTTAAATCACAAAAAGTTGGTGAAAATGTCATAGGTAAATTGGCATAATCAGCCAGCTTATCACATTACCAAATTCTTTTTTAGCCCGAAACCAAGCCCTCAGAAGTTATTTTTGTTAAAATAGAAAAGTTACAACAGAATTCGGAGGGTTTATTGTGGGAAAAGTGAACGAAATGCCCCTTGCCCATGCGGCAGCGGCAAGAAATATAAAAAATGCTGCGGAAGTAAAGTTGTCGACTTCCCGGCGGAACTAGCGGCAAAAGAAGCGAAACAAATTCAGGAAGACTTAGTGGAGTATGCCTTCACAGTACATAGAGAAAGCATTTCAGGCTTTATCAACCAGCATGATTTTCTTTCTGCTATGGACAGACAGACGAAAGACATCAGCGTATTTAACTTAGGAATCTGGGGAATCTTCTTCCACCCGCTTGCTGGTGAGAAGACAATCTTCGAAGAGTACCTTCAGAAAAAGGCGATTCGATCACTCGTCCGAAAACGCGTGAGATCGTAGAATCATGGCAGAGCATGACGCCTGCTTTATTGCTGCTGAAGGACCTGAAGGAAGGCATCATTCACTTTGAAGATGTGATTACGGCAAAACAATTCGAAGTGGAAATGGACGCCAGCAATCAAGACCTTCCTCCAGTGGGAAGCCTGATTCTTGATACCCAATCCACGAAGCGGAAAAAAGCAGAATTCTTCATGCAGTTCACGATCTTCCCGGTGAAGAGAACAGAAGCGCTGATCAGCAAGGTGAAGAAATATGCGGATGCCGCTGTGAAGGAAGGCAAAACGCCGGAGGACTTCATGAAGCAGGAATTCAACAACGTTCTGTTCGCGTTGTTAGCTGAGAAAGATGAAGAGCCACAAGCAGAGAAAGCGGAAGTAAGCACTGCTTGAGTGGGCAAACGACTTGAGAAAGAAACCGCTGCGGGCTATTGAAGAAGGCATGAGCGGGGAAGAGTATCCGACTGAATTGATCCCAGCTGTTATTGACATCTGGAAAACATTCTGCGAGAAAAAATCACCTGTCATCAGAAAGCCGGAAGCTTTGCTGGCGGCAGTTGAATATTATGTAAACGCGATTTCTCTTAACGGCGCGTCTGTTTCTCAAGCTAAACTGGCGAAAAATACGGCGTCAGCGCATCAACGATTTCCAGCCGTTACAAAGAAATTGAAAGCACGCTGCAAGATGAAGCAGATCGTTTTGCCCAAGCGTTATCCTCATAATGAAAAAACCTTGAAAAGCCTGGCTTTTCAAGGTTTTTTATTTCTGAAACGGAATTTTGATTTCTAACCGGAAGATGGGGTGGCGGTAGGTAAAATCCAGCCTGCCAAAAGCGCTCTTCACCAGTTTTTTGAATGATATATGTGCCCATGCCTTCATGAGCGCCGTTTTCGTTGAGCGGCCAAACGATTGATAAATTGTATCGAGCACTTTTGGGGCCATCCCTGGAGTGCTGTTTTCACAAGTCAGTACATAAAGTCCGCTGCGCAGTGAAGTCTCCAGTTTAATCTCTGCTTTTTCTCGGGTCTCCACCGCGCTGTCGAGCGCGTTTTCTAATATGTTGCCGACCAAGCTGACCTGATCAGCAGGCGAAAACGGAAGGGAAGAAAGCGGTGTATGCATATGCAGCGAAACACTCACATTCGAGGCGCGGGCTTTTTCTAAAAATCATAAAGCACCCCTGCAACGTACGCGTTCTCTCCTTTCAAAAAAACGGTCATATTGACTGTATTGATCCGCCCAGTTTTGAATATATGCTTGTGTATCTGCCTTGGGCTGAGCTGATTTGATTGCAGTGATATGTTTCATTGTGTCATGATTCCGGCTTCTGACATCAATCAGCATTTGATTGGCGTGCTGTTCAGCTTGAGTCAGCTTATCAATTTGATCAGAAAGCCTTGCCTGCAAAGCAGACTGTCCGATACGGAGCCCTTCACACCCTGCAAATATCGCGATTACATATAATGCCTGCATGATGTCTGTGCCGATCAGCACCACTCCCGCCGACATCACTTGAATCACCGGCAATCCACGCACAAAGCCCTGAGGAACAGTGTTTCCACACCCGCTTCGTATTCCAAATGTACAATCCTGCAGCAGCTGCGCCTAAAGCAGCGGCGAGCCAAGAGGCGGCTGTGCTGTGTGAAAAAAACAGCAGCTCCCTGATAACATATGAAACTAAATAAAATCAGATAAAGACATTGAAAAAAGGGTAATCACGTTCTAAACTCCTCAAAAATAGTAGTTTTGAAAATAATCAAGCTGCTGCTTAGTGATCATCGCTTTTTAGACGTTCCCTCAAAGGAAACTGTGAATGAATGCTTGGTATAAGCGGAAAAATGCTTTATGTAATGAATGTTGATAATAAAGGAACGATGCGAACGAAGAAAATCCTTTTTCGGGCAGGTCGCCTTTAATATCATTTAATGTTTGATACGTTTGCACCTCTTCGGCGGTTGTCACAATCGTCGTCGAACGTCCCGTCCGTTCTGCGAAAATAATATCCTTCTTTGCAGGACGTGCATTTCAGACTTTTGCTTTATCAATATACGCCCATTCAAACTCGTTTCCGTTTTCTTTTTCAAGTACCGGTCGAAGGAAGCGGCCAGACGGTCGGCATAGTACGGCTTCATAATATAATCATGGACGTTCAGGTCAAAGGCGTGAACTGCATAACCGCCGTGGCCGGTAACAAAATCACATCCACATCAAGTGAATGGGATTTGATCAAATCAGCAAGCTCGTAGCCAGACATATGGGGCATCTCGATATCGGCAAGCAGCAGATCAATGTCTCCGTTCTTTACCCGCCTGTAGGCTTCCTTCGCTGAATCGGTGGAAAAGACAATTTCGACGTCCTGCATTCTGGACACGATCGCTTCCAGCTTCTCTAAATCTACTCGATAATCATCTACAAGTCCGACTTTTACCATTATCATTCCCCTAGTTACATAGAATCATCTTTATTCTATCCCATTTCACGACATAAAAGAACTCTTCGCGACAACTTTATCCAACTAATCCAGCTTTTCGTATATAGTCATTACTAGAAATAAAGATAAGGAGATTGTGACATGATTACACTGACCGATTGCAGCCGCAGGTTTCAGGATAAGAAAAAAAGTAGTCAAAGCGGTGCGAGATGTAAAGCTTAACAATTGAAAAGGAGAAGTCGTCGGCATTCTCGGAGAAAACGGTGCCGGCAAAACGACGATGCTGAGAATGATTGCTTCCTTGCTTGAACCATCACAGGGTGTAATCACAGTAGACGGCTTTGGCACGGTCAAACGCCGGCTGAGGTCAAAAAAAAGAATCGGTGTCTTATTCGGAGGAGAAACCGGGCTTTACGACAGGATGACCGCTAAAGAAAAATCTCCAATACTTCGGCAGGCTGTATGGGCTGAACCGCCACGAGATCAAAGCAAGAATAGAAGATTTATCGAAACGGTTCGGCATGCGCGATTATATGAACCGGAGAGTGGGCGGGTTTTCGAAAGGCATGAGGCAGAAAGTCGCCATTGCCAGAGCGTTGATTCACGATCCGACATCATTTTATTTGATGAGCCGACAACTGGGCTTGATATTACGTCAAGCAACATCTTCCGCGAATTTATACAGCAGCTGAAAAGAGAACAAAAAACGATTCTTTTTCTCCAGCCACATTATGGAGGAAGTGCAGGCGCTCTGTGACAGTGTCATCATGATTCACAGCGGAGAGGTGATTTACCGAGGGGCGCTTGAATCACTATACGAGAGCGAGCGCAGTGAGGATTTGAATTACATCTTTATGTCTAAGCTTGTCAGGGGATTTCTTAAATGCTGAGCCATATTTATAAAAAGAAATGATCGACGCTTTGCGCGACAGAAAAACGATATTACTCACAATCTTAGTGCCGATGATTATGATGCTTGGACTTGTCTTTTTTGAAAGCATGCTGTCCGACAAAGGGGAGCAGTACACGCTGGCTGTCGGCCATTCGCTTCCGCCCGCACTGGAAAGCAAGCAATGAGATTGACGAAATCAGCGTAAAAACATTTGCAAAGCCTGAAGAGGCAGTTGATGAAGGAAAAGCAGATGCCTATCTGAACGTCCCTGAAAGAGTTCGACTCATATGTCAACAGCATGACACCTTTTAAGGTTGATGTTTACGGCAATTCAATCGATCAAGGGTCGTCAAATGCCATGCAGCTTGTGCAGTCTGCCTTAGATCAGTACAAAAATGAAATTGTGCAGCAACGTTTAACAAATAAGCATATTGATCAATCGGTGATCCAGCCGTTTACAATTCAGCAAAAGGAAGCGGATGAGGAGAAAGGGACTTCCGCTATTATGCTTTCCGCCATTCTGCCCATGCTGATTCTGACTTCCATTGTTTCCGGCGCAATGCCGATCGCTCTTGATATCATGGCCGGTGAAAGGACCGAAAGTCAATCGAGGCGCTGCTATTAACGCCAGTCAGCAGAAACAAAGTGCTGGTCGGCAAGTGGCTTGCGGTTTCCACTTTTGGCGTGGCTTCAGGTGTATTTGCTTTGGTGTTTTTGATTTTGTCCACCGTGTTATTTACCGAAAATTTAAAAACGGCCTTCCAGCTGGGGAGATCATATGTGGAGTGTAATCGGCGCTTCAGCCTTAATCATTGTGCTCTCTGCATTGCTGATATCTGCGATGGAGCTTTTCATCAGCATCATGTCCAGCTCGGTAAAAAGAAGCGCAAAGTTATATGTCTCTCGTCGTCTTTCTGCCTGTGTTCCCCGATGTTTTCATCTTCAGCAAGGCACCGAACCAATTTGACTTATCATACTTTCATCCCGTTTCTGAACCTGCATGCGTTATTTAAACAGCTTTTATTCAGGATGGTTGACCTGGCTACCATTTTGTCTACGTCAGGAACCATCGCCGTGCTCATCGCCATCTTCTTTTTACTAGCCAGAGCCTGCTTCCTGAAAGACAAATGGGTTCTTCCAAAATAAACTTGCGAAAGGAGAAATACACTTTCTCCTTTTGTATATCCTGGAAAAAGAAGGAAAATAGAAAAAGGATATCTAATACAAAAAGTGACCCTGCACTATTTTTCATCAAAATTGGTTTCAAAGGAGAAGGAACAATGGATCAAACACGTACACTCGGCAAAAACGAAGCTGAAGGTGAAGCGGATCGGATTCGGCGCGAATGCGGTCGGCGGGCATAATCTATTTCCAAATCTAAATGATGAAACAGGAAGGATTTAGTGCGCACGGCATTGGATGGCGGCGTCAATTTTATCGATACCGCCTTTATATATGGATTGGGAGATCTGAAGAATTAATCGGCGAAGTCGTACAGGAACGCGGCGTGCGGAATGAGACTCATCATCGCCACCAAAGGAGCTCATAAAGAAGTGGACGGCAGCATTGAATTAGACAATAGCCGGGAGTTTCTTCGCAGCGAGGTCGAGAAAAGAGCCTGAAGCGGCTGAAAAACAGATTACATTGATTTGTATTATGTTCACTTTCCGGATGGAAATACACCTCTCGCTGAAGTGGCGGGCACTTTGAAAGAGCTGAAGGATGAGGGGAAAATCAAAGCAATCGGCGCTTCGAACCTCGATTATCAGCAATTGCAGGATTTTAATGCTGATGGCTATTTGGAGGTCTTCCAGGCCGAATATTCTCTCATACAGCGTGATGCCGAGAAAGAGCTTCTTCCATACTGTGAAAAACAAGGCATCTCCTTTATTCCTTTACTTTCCGCTTGCGTCCGACTGCTGACAGGAAAATTCACGCAAGACACAGTCTTTGATGATTTCAGAAAGGATAAACCTCAATTTCAGGGTGAAACGTTTATCCACAATCTCAAAAAAGTAAATAAGCTGAAAGCAGTAGCGGAGGAAAACAAGCGGATACGGCACATGTCGCCTTGGCGTGGCTGTTAACGAGACCGGCGATTGATGCCATTATTCCAGGAGCTAAACGACCTGAGCAATTACAGGATAACCTGAAACCTTGAACATTGAACTGACCGAAGATGAAGTGAATTTCATCAGCGACATTTTCAAATAAAAGGAAATAGCCCATGGCTATTTCTTTGGTGTTTTATTCTTTGATGAATGCTTCGACTAATTCTGCTGCTCTGTAATCATCCATATCAAGCTGCCATTGGTCGATGTCATTTTTCTTCATTTTTACTTCAACTGTTTTTTCAGATGAAGCAGGTCCAAGCTTTTAAATTCCTCAGGGTAGACTTGAAGCGCGTATTTCACTGCCTCTTCATAGCTGGCACTAGAGTTTTACTGTAGTAGTCTTTCACTTTGTCTTCGATGCGGTCTGAAAGAGAAGATGCATCTACAGGTTTAACTGTGGCTTCAACAATTGCTTCGTCTTTAGAGATTGAAGTCGTTTTTGCTTGAATGGAAGAGTTTTGCTTAATCCCTCTTTAATGCCGTTCACGATATTATCAAGCGCTTTGCTGTCCGCATATGTGCTGAAAGGCCGGAAGCTGAGATAACCGTCTTTGGCTGATTCATTAAAATCATTTACAATTTCATTTTTGTTAGCGCCGGTGATTTTTTCGAAATCGGCGTTATCTTTTGCCGAAAAGGACATCAACATAAGCTGATAACGCTTTTGCAGAATCTTGGAGCTTATCTGCCGTCGCCAGGATTTTTTTGTCTTTTCCGTCAATTTTAAAAAGTAACTGATTTTGGCTTTTTATCACCGTAAGATTCCGGCGTATAGTTAAGCTCGTATTGCTTGCCTTTATCTACAACGAAGAAAAAAGATTTCCTTTCAACGGATTTGTCAGCGTTAATCGTGCTGCCCTGAAGCTTTTCGCTATAGTCTTCAGGGTCTGTGTCAGACATTTTGGTATCACCTTGATACAATGTGAAATCCATACTGTCTACATTCAGCGGGTCTTTTCCTGTGTTTTTCACCGCGACATTGACTTTTAACACAAGCTGGTCATCTGAAGTGGACTTATCATATTTAGACGGAAGCGTATAAGAGACATCCTGATTTTGACTTGAGCTATATCTGAGCTTTTTTCTGTTTCTGATTCTTTCTTCTCCGCGCTTGTTTTGCTGCCGGAACAAGCAGCTGTAAACATCATCAGCAGAAGAATTAGGAAAACAGCGTACGTTTTTTCTGAAACATTCATTTTTCCTCCTCAAATGGTTTAGGAAAGGGGGAGTCTTTTGTCTTTGAGAAATGGATCTTTTGAATGGATTAGCATCATATAACCAAAAAAATCAGTTCTTTTCTCACGGTTTTTCACCGGATTTTCTGGAAACTCCGCCCTCCTTTGTCATGAATGGACCTATAAAAGTTACAACGGAATTAATTTTAAGATTATTAGCTTTTATATTGAATAGGTTCATCATCCTATTTTTGGTGAAAAATGTTCTGGTAAAACTGGTAAACTCAGAAAACTGTGTATTTTAGACTATTACTTTTTGATTAGTTGGAGGGAACTTAAGAAGGATGAAAGGGCCGCCTTTGTGAAGAAAGAGGACTGAAACAAAAAGCACTGGAAATCGGCCGGGTGCCGACACACTTAAAACTGGAAATTGAAGATTATGGCGGTGATGATAAAAGAGCCTCATTTTTGTTGGGCAGATCCTCAGGATGAGAATATCGGCATTATCGTGGAACTTGGACCGGACGGGGAGCTGGAATCCCTTTCCCGTGATATTGAGCCTGAAAGCGGAGAAAGGCTGTCTGAGGAGAAACTAGAGGATATCATGCGCCAATTTGTCGAGACTCATCATCCGGGGGCACTCTCTGCCTTTGTTCGTGAAGAAAAATGACCCTGCATACGGCGATAAAGTGAGATTTTCATATGTTCAAATGGAGGCTGGGCTTCCTCTCCCATGAGCGGATTTATGGCTGATGTTTCCTTATCAGGTGAGATCGTTTACTTCCGCTATTACGGCGAAGCGGGCAGCATCATCAAGCCAAAGAGGGTCGCGGATGTTGAAGAGGCACTTGCCTTTATCAAGAAGGACGTGGAGTTCGACCTTTTTGTTTGAGGTTCTCCATCGTTCTGTTTACAAAACGGAGATGATCAGCCGCATTTGGTGTATGAGCCTGAATGTAGGGCGATTACCGTACCTGCGGATTTGGTTCAAGAAGAACAAGCAGGAGTTGATGATGACGATGATTACAGGGAGCCAGAGCTTTCCTCTCCCTTTATTCGAGGGCATCCGCGAAAAGGCCGATCCTGACAGCATGATTGGTATTGAAAATGGGTTTGTCAAAGAGCAGGGAAGCGGATTTGGGAGATGGGAGAATGGAATCGTTTGGCGGAATCCGGATGACCCTGTGTATCAGCCGGCGGATAAAAGCATGGACAGCTGGTTTAAGGGACGGACTCATCAAGTGCTGAAAACCATCTATAACAAAGAAACCGGAAAACTCGAAGGCGTCATGTCATTTATGGAGAAAAAGGGCCGCTGACAGTAACTGAGGCAGAGTGCGAAAAATCGCGCTTCGCTTTCTGTTTGCTTTATTTCCGAATGCCGATCAATATTTTAGGATCAGATACGATGAAAAGGATGAAGAAGAAAACGCAGTCGCTGGTTTTACGTTTGAAGCGCATTGTCACGGAGTTCCGCTCCGATTTGGGCAGATCAAAATTTGTGTCAGCCGCCAGACAGGGTATATCACCGTTTATATGGGACCGGATATTGACCCAAATGAGCTGGCAACCATTGATCCTGTGCCGGCCATTTCAGTTGAACAAGCCAAGGCTATCTTTTGGCAGCATTTTAAAGTTGAGCTTGGCTGGGAAAAGAGAGTACGGAGATGATGAAGAACACAGCTACCGGCTCGTCTATAAGCCGGTGTATCCGCGTTTTATCGATGCACATACAGGAGAGCCTGTCTTCAGCTCATGGTAAACAGCCAAAAGTCACGCAATTTCCTCAGATATAGAAGAGAGTATGTGATGAAAGTAACAGAAAGAATCTCGAAAAACAATGACAATAATAGAAAAGGACCTTTCTTCACTTTAAAAGAAGAAAGGTCTTTTTATATAATAAACAGGATTCTCTTTGTCGTAGACTCTTTGAAAGGGATGACTTCATTGGTTAATAAACAGCTGAAAAAGAAGGCGCAGGAGATCGGAAATGTACCGACGCATTATGAGCTTGAGATAGAAGATTACGACCAAAAGCAAAAGAAGAACGGGCAGGCATATTTTATCTGGAAGGACCCTAAAGATCCGGAAAAGCACATTACAGTTGAACTTAGAAATGACGGCGCTTTGCTCACCTTTTCAACAACTGTCCGCTCCGAGACAGACAAAAACTTCCAGATGCCGAGCTGAAGCTGACGGCTCTTCAGTTTGCCGCTGCCAATCATCCCGGCACATTTATGAATTTTCATTTTCAAGGCAAGGAAGAACGGGGCAGCACATCCGGTTTGTCTATACCAAAATGGAGCTGGGGCTTCCGATTCCCAATTCAGGCTTTTTAATTGATATGACACGCAGCGGTCAGATTGTCCACTTTCTATATTACGGGAAGGGCATAAAGCCGAAGTTCCGACGGAATTTGTAGCAAAGAAAGGTTGTGTCCCATTACTTAAACACAATGTCTTTTGAGCTGATGTACGATGTCATTGATGGCGAACAGGAACCAAGGCTTGTTTATGAACCGATTCTCCCGGGATACAGCTATCCCGCAGATGTAGACGAAATTGTGCCCGACCAGCATATCGCAGATGAAAGAATAGAAAACACGGCGCCACTGCCGCCGCTTCAGAACAAGGAAGAAGTTGATATATTTGCCTTGCTGGGTTTTACCTCTGATATGCAGAAAGTCAGTGAAAGAGACTTTGGAGAACAAATTGGAAGCACGTGGCGCAGGGGCGCTGCGCCGGAGCGTAAGGATTTAAGCATAGGAAGCTATTTTGAAACGAGAAATAAAAATGCAATCAAAATGAAGACGGATAAAAGAACCGGAAAATTAAAAGCAGCGCTTTCTTTTATGGACTGGCGGAACAACCGCCAATGCTCCACGGAAGAATGCCAAGAGATAGCGCTTCAATTTTTGTATGCCCTCTATCCGAGCGGCTGAGTTTTTCAGGGTGAATCCGTCGAATTGATGAAAGAGGAGAGTCCGCAACCATTTTTCTGTCTGGTATAAAGGAGTGCCGCTGCGGTTCGGCGCTGCCCGCATCATTGTCAATCCGGAAACTGGGTTGATTGACGCTTTTATGGCGCCTGATATTGAACCTGAACAATTGGAAGCGATAAATCACAGGCCGGATGTTTCCGCTGAAGAAGCGAAAGAAGCATTTTAGCCGCTTTTGATGTGAAACTGGAATGGCAGCCTGATTTTACAGCAGGCAGTGACCAGCACTACAAACTTGTCTATAAGCCGGTTTACCCTTCCTATATTGATGCGCACATAAGGAAAAAAGAAAAGGCTGTGAGGGGTGTCTAGTTAGGAATCATCTCCAAGTGGGGGTAGTCCTTGAATCGTTTCCAATCCCCGCCCCATTCAAAACCGAGTGTCTTAGCGATCTCGACAACCTCCAGCCAATCTGATTTTCCGTTTTGATTGCCGTCATATTCCATATCCCATATGATGCTTCCATCCTTTTTTGAAGGGCGAAATCAATCGCTAAACCATAGTTATGATACGATTCCCCTCCTCTTGCATAGGTGACAATATTCCCTTTTTTGTACGTCCCTGTTTATATAATTCATCTTGTTCCTTAAAGGACCTGAATCCTTCAGTAATGACGACGTCAATGCCTTTATTCGCTGCAGCGGCTTTGAGTGCATCGGCATTCTGCTTCACAATCGGATGAAGATCGAGGGGACAGGCATGTCCCTGCAAGGCGTTTTGAGAATGCCATTCATACCGAATATAACTAAAACAAAGATCTAGAAAAATAGAATACATAAGATAACAAATGTTTTTGCGGGTAACTTCATATCGGTCTCACTTTCTCAAGATGTGCTGAATGTTAACGCTTTTAAAGTGATTGACTCTCTCTAAAGCGAACAGCTATGATAAAATATAACATAAATAGTAGCAGGAGGAAGGAGGCAGACCGATGAGCAAAATTCCATCAGAAGAAGTAGCAGTAAAGCTGAATGAATGGTACAAGCTCATTCCGCGCATTTGAAGCAGATCAAGCAGAAAGCGTTAAAGCAGGAGATTGAATATGATTTAGAAGATATGGAAGAGAATCAGGACTTGCTTTTTATATTTTTCTTTGATGGAATTCCGGCATCGAATCATGCTTGATAAGCTGATGCCGGTGAAAGACAACGACACCAAGCCTCCGTTCTCTGATATGCTGAACGAGTGAAAGCAATCAGCAAAAACTCACGGGCTTACTGGAATACTACTTTTATTATTTCAGAGGAATGTATGAATTCAAGCAGAAAAAATTTCATATTAGCGATTGACCATTATAAACATGCCGAGGAAAAGCTCGAGTATGTCGAGGATGAGATCGAAAAAAAGCTGAGTTTCTTTTTAAAAGTCGCAGAAGTGTATTATCACATCAAACAAACGTATTTTTTCCATGAATTATGCGGGCAGGCGCTTGATATCTATACGAAATATGAACTGTACGGTCGCCGCCGGGTTCAGTGTGAATTTATCATCGCCGGAAATTTGACCGATGTGTATCATCATGAAAAAGCACTGACCCACTTGTGCAGCGCTTTAGATCATGCCAGGCAGCTTGAAGAAGCATACATGATCGCCGCTGCCTATTATAATGTCGGACACTGTAAGTACAGTCTGGGTGATTACAAAGAAGCGGAGGCTATTTCAAAACAGCCGCCGCCATTTTGAGGAGCACAACTTTCAGCAAGCTGTTCAAGCTGTATTTTCACTGACCCATATCTACTGTAAAGAGGGAAAATACGACAAAGGCAGTAGAGGCGTATGACCGCGGGATAAAGAGCGCGGCTGAATGGGAGGATGACATGTACTTGACGAAATTCCGCCTCATTCATGAGCTGTATCTTGGAAGCGGCGACCTGAACGTGCTTACAGAATGCTTTGACCTGCTGGAATCAGGCAGCTTCTTGCTGACGCCGAAGATCTGCTGCATGATACAGCGGAACGTTTCAATCAGCTGGAACATTACGAGTCCGCCGCTTTCTTTTACCGCAGGCTGATGAATATTAAAAAAAGCTTGCCGAGCAGCGTTTTCAATAGGAAATGGCAGAGAACTACAGGTTCTCTGCTTTTTTAATGCTGTTTTCAACTCGGAAAAACAGGGTATTTTCCACTGCATAGTGAGAAATCAGAGGAGGATATCAAGTATGTACAAAGATTTAACCGGAAAAACAGCGATTGTGACAGGGTCTTCAAAAGGAATCAGGAAAGCCATTGCGGAACGGTTCGGACAGGAGAAAATGAATGTTGTTGTAAACTACCACAGCGACCCGTCTGGAGCCGATGAAACCCTGGAAATCATTAAGCAGAACGGAGGGAAAGCCGTCGCAGTTGAGGCGGACGTGTCAAAAAAGAAGAGGGGATTCAGGCGCTCTTGGACACAGCTTTAGAGCATTTCGGCACGCTCGATGTGATGGTAAACAACTCTGGTTTTTAACGGCGTTGAGGCGATGCCGCATGAGATGAGTCTTGAAGATTGGCAGAGAGTGATTGATGTCAATGTTACCGGAACCTTTCTGGGAGCAAAGCAGCACTTAACCACATGATGAAAAACAATATCAAGGGCAATGTGCTGAATATCTCAAGTGTTCATCAGCAGATTCCGCGCCCTGTCAACGTTCAGTATTCCACATCCAAAGGCGGCATCAAGATGATGACGGAAACGCTGGCGCTCAATTATGCGGATAAGGGAATCCGCGTCAATGCGATAGCGCCCGGCACCATTGCCACAGAATCAAATGTTGATACGAAAAGGAAGAGCAGGCAAAAACAATTGAAAAAAATCCCGATGAAAGCCTTCGGAAAGCCTGAAGAAGTGGCGGCAGCAGCAACTTGGCTCGTATCTGAGGAAGCAAGCTATGTGACCGGCGCAACACTTTTCGTCGACGGCGGAATGACACTTTATCCGTCTCAGCTTGAATAGAACACAAAACAGGGGTTTGCAGGATGAAAACAGACTGGTGGAAGGATGCAGTGGTGTACCAAATTTACCCGAAGCTTTCAGGACAGCAATGGAGACGGAATTGGGGACTTGCGGGGGATTATTTCCCGTCTTGACTACATAAAGGAGCTCGGGGCAGATGTGATTTGGATTTGCCCGATCTATCCTTCTCGAATGTTGATTACGGCTATGATGTGACAAACCATAAGGCGATTATGGATTCTTACGGAACAATGGACGATTTTCACGAGCTGCTGGACCAGGTGCATCAGCGGGGATTAAAGCTGGTGATGGACTTTGTGTTAAATCACACCTCGGTCGAGCATCCGTGGTTTAAAAGCGGAGCTGGACAAAACAGCAAATACCGCAGCTATTATTATTGGCGTCCCGGCACAAGAACGGCCCGCCGACGGACTGGCTCTCAAACTATGGCTGCCCGGTCTGGCAATACGAGAACACACCGGAGAATACTATCTCCATATGAATGCCGTCAAACAAGCTGATTTAAACTGGGAAAATCCTGAAGTTCGCCAGGCGGTGTATGACATGATGAAATTTTGGCTCGATAAAGGGGTCGACGGTTTGCGAATTGATCAGCTCCATCTCATTTCTAAGAAGAATATCTTCCTTCGTATGAGGACTATATCAATCAGCAGGCAGAGCCGAAGCCCTTTCAGCCAAATGGCGAACGAATCCATGACTATTTAAAAAGAAATGACAGATGAAGTGTTTTCTCAATATGATGTCATGTCTGTCGGAGAGGTCGGCAGTGTCACACCGGAAGAAGGCCTGAAATATGCAGGAACAGATAAGCATGAGCTGAATATGATTTTTCACTTTCAGCATATGGAGCTTGATCAGCAGCCCGGAAAAGAACATTGGGATTTAAAGCCCCTTGAGCTTTCTGATTTAAAATCGGTTTTGACAAAATGGCAAAAAAGCTTGAACATCAAGGCTGGAATACATTGTTTTGGTGCAACCGACCAGCCCCGGATTGTGTCAGATTCGGAACGATGGGGGAATACCGCAAAGCATCAGCGAAAATGCTGGCAGCCGTAATTTATTTTATGAAGGGCACGCCGTATATTTATCAGGGAGAAGAAATCAGGATGACAAACGCGCCGTTCACCCGGATTGAAGACTACAAAAAGATATCAAACGATCAATATGTATCATAAACGGGTGTTTGAAAAAGGCTATGATCCAAATGATGTGATGAGATCGATCTTAGCCAAAAGCCGGGATCACGCCCGGACCCGATGCAGTGGAACAGCGGCAAAAATGCCGGATTTACTGACGGCACGCCTTGGCTGAAGGTCAATCGAACTTCACCGCAATCAATGTGGAGGAAGCGCAGGGAGATCCTGATTCTGTCTTAAACTATTACAAAAAGCTGATCAGCCTGAAAAGCAGTACGCTGACCTCATGAAAGGAGCTTTGATCTTTTGCTTCGGACGATCCGCAGTTGTTTGTATACATGAGAGAAAACAGTAAACAGCAGCTTTTGTCGGTCAATAATTTTCAAAAGAGCAGGCTGTTTTTCAGTGGCCTAAGAACTGCTGCAAAGCTCAGGCCTCACTGCTTCTCAGCAATTATAACAACGATGATCTTGATGACGAAATGGTGTTCCGGCCTTATGAGAGCAGGGTCTATCTTCTGGACAAAACAAACTAATGATTGAAGCCCCCCGGCATTTTTAGCCGGGTTTTTTCTACATATATTCGCTCTGCAGGCGGGAAGAATAAATGAAAATGAAATTTATTCTTGCAAAACGTAATGACTTCGGTTTATTATGATATAGGATTACAAAATCGTTATCATTTTGATTTAAAGTTACTGAAAAAGAGGGGATATACGATATGTTTAAAAAATGGAGCGGTTTGTTTGTGATTGCAGCGTGCTTTTATTAGTTGCAGCATGCGGCAACTCATCAACAAAAGGGTCGGCGGATTCAAAGGGTGATAAACTGCACGTTGTCACAACGTTTCTACCCGATGTATGAATTCACAAAACAAATTGTAAAAGACAAAGGCGATGTGGATCTGTTAATCCCATCTTCCGTTGAACCGCATGATTGGGAACCGACGCCGAAGACATTGCCAACATTCAGGATGCTGATTTGTTCGTTTATAATAGTGAATACATGGAGACATGGGTTCCGTCAGCTGAAAAAAGCATGGGCCAAGGCCATGCCGTTTTCGTTAATGCAAGCAAAGGCATTGATTTAATGGAAGGCTCTGAAGAAGAACACGAAGAGCATGATCATGGGGAGCATGAGCACAGTCATGCAATGGACCCTCACGTATGGCTAAGCCCTGTTCTGGCCCAGAAGGAAGTTAAAAATATTACGGCGCAAATCGTGAAGCAGGACCCGGATAACAAAGAATACTATGAGAAAAATAGTAAAGAATATATTGCAAAACTGCAGGATCTTGATAAACTATATCGTACAACCGCAAAAAAGCGGAAAAAAGAATTTATCACGCAGCATACGGCTTTTGGCTATCTGGCAAAGAATACGGCTTGAAGCAGGTTCCGATTGCAGGGCTTTCACCTGACCAAGAACCGAGCGCAGCCAGCTTGGCAAAGCTGAAAACATATGCCAAAGAACATAATGTAAAAGTTATTTACTTTGAAGAAATTGCATCCTCAAAGGTCGCAGATACGCTCGCCAGTGAAATCGGCGCGAAGACAGAAGTGCTGAATACACTGGAAGGCTTGAGCAAAGAAGAACAGGATAAAGGTTTAGGGTATATCGACATTATGAAACAAAAACCTCGATGCCCTGAAAGATTCACTATTGGTTAAATCATAAGATAGTGTGCGCCGGAGGGGTGCACACTATTTCTTTGTGAAAAGGAAGATTAACATGAATCTCGTCTCATTGAAAGATATCGTTTTCGGCTATTCCCATACGCCTGTTTTAGATAAAGTATCACTTGATATTGAAAGCGGTGAGTTCGTCGGCATCACTGGACCAAACGGCGCCTCTAAATCGACGCTCATAAAGGTAATGCTCGGCATGCTGAAACCGTGGGAAGGCACAGTGACGATCAGTAAAAGGAATACAGAAGGGAAACGCCTGACCATAGGGTACGTCCGCAGCAAATTTCTTCATTTAATGCCGGATTTCCGAGCACGGTGCTGGAGCTTGTTCAGTCAGGCCGCTATACAAAAGGGAAATGGTTTAAACGTTTAAATGAAGAAGATCATCTTGAAGTAGAAAAAGCATTGAAAATGGTGGAAATGTGGGACCTCCGCCATCGTAAAATCGGTGATTTATCAGGCGGACAGAAACAGAAAATCTGTATCGCCAGAATGCTCGCCAGCAACCCGGATCTGCTGATGCTGGACGAACCGACGACAGCTGTTGATTACGACAGCAGAAAAGGATTTTACGAATTTATGCATCATCTTGTGAAAAATCACAACCGCACAGTTGTGATGGTTACTCACGAACAAAACGAAGTACAGCAATTTTTTAGATAAAGTGATTCGATTAGAGAGAGGAGAAAAAAGGCGGATGGAAATGTTTGACTTGGAATTCATGCGACGAGCTTTTCTAGCAGGCGGCATGATCGCCGTCATGGCTCCGATACTAGGTGTATCTCGTTCTCAGAAGACAGGCCTTAATGGCTGACACACTTTCACATATCTCATTGTCAGGTGTTGCCATCGGCTTTTCTCAGCACCAATATAACCGCAGCAAGCATAGTCGTCGTGACCATCGGCGCGATCGGAATTGAATACATGCGGCGGGCGTATCCGGACTTATTCAGAAGTGTCCATTGCCATCTTAATGGCAGCTGGTTTGTCCTTCGCGATGTTTTTAATCAGCCTTTCCAAAGGCACAGCCAATATGAGCATCGATCAATACCTATTTGGATCGCTTGTGACAGTAAACCAGCAGCAGGTCTATATTATCAGTATTATCACACTGCTGATCCTGCTTTATTTTATCGTACTGAGAAGGCCGCTCTACCTGCTGACGTTTGATGAAGCAACAGCCAAAACATCGGGAATCAATACAAACGTTCTCTCGTTGTCATTCAGTATTGTCACAGGCCTTGCGATTTCAGTCATTATTCCGATCATCGGGGTTCTTCTTGTTTCGGCCCTGCTCGTATTGCCCGGCAGCATTCGCCATCAAAATTGCAAAAAGGCTTTAACATGGTTTTCATTACAGCCATACTCATTTCATTATTCAGCGTATTTACGGGACTGACATCATCCTATCAGCTCGGGACGCCGCCAGGTCCGTCTATTACCCTGCTATTGATCGTTTGCTATTAATCGGATTTGCAGTTCAGGGGTTTGGACGTTTATCAAAAAAGCTCAGCGCAAAAAAGAAGCCGATAACATGAAAAGCAGTTTTCCCTAGGGAAAACTGCTTTTTTCTCGAAACAATCAACAAGGCGCTCATATGATTCTTTTTTTGCCTCAAAATCAAACACATTGCACAGAACCATGATTTCATTTGTTTCATGTAACGGCCTGTGAGGTCTAACAGCTGTTGTTTGACAGTGGTTGGAGAACCGATCACCATCCGCTTTCTGTTTTTTCTTCTATGAGTTTTTTATCGGACGCTGTGTACGGATGAGCTTTCGCTTCTCCTCGATGCTTGCACGCGGCTGTCCAAGCCTTTTCCGACGCGAAGAAGCCACAAATCCTGGCTTAATGCGAGTTCTTCTCCCTCTTCATCTGTTTTTTCGCAAATGACAAAAATCGTAAACAGTGCGGATGGATTCGAAAAAATGGGCTGAGGCCGAAAGCTTTCCCGGTAGATGCGGAATGCATTTTCTCCTCGCTCAGGATTAATGAAATGCCCAAATACATATCAATCCCTGGTGCGCCGCGCGTCGCGCTGTTTTCACCAGACCGGCACCCAAAGCTCGGGTGCCGTACCAATAAGGGGCGCCGCTTTGATTCCGGCATACGGATGGTCGGGAGAAGGAATCTGTTAGAAAATAAGAAATCCTGCAGCTGTCTGTTAAATTCGGTTAAGCTTTTTTTTACCCCGTCCGTTAATGCAAGCCTGGTTTTTTGTCGTGCCGCCGGTGAACGACCGACGCCGAGTCAATCCGGTTTGGATACAGGGCCTCAAGCTGGCGAAGGTTTCAGCCACTTTAAATGGGCTGTATTGGGGCAGAAGCACGCCGCCTGATCCGACACGAATGGTGTTTGTCTGTGCTGCGATGCGGGCGATCATGATTTCAGGCGCTGTGCTTGCCAGTCCTTTCGTGCTGTGATGCTCGGCAAACCAATAACGCTTATAGCCCCACTCTTCGCTCGATTGGGCAAGCTCAACCGAATGCTGGAGAGTTGTCACAGGGCTTTCTCCTTTAGAAACAGGTGCCTGATCAAGTATGCTTAAATGAATCAAAAGGCCGCTTCCTTTCTGTCTGTTTTTAGATGGTGACACCAGAATAGGCAAAATGACTTGCCCGCGTCAAATGGTTTGTTTAAGAAGCGCACTTTATAGCATTTGCAAATCATATATCAAATATGGAAGTTTTTTTTCGAGGTTTTTCGTCAATTATTCTTAACTTTTACGAAACTTTGATATAATAACAAACGTATATATTAGTAATTTACCGGCTTATTTTCGGAATGTAAGCGTAAAAATAAATGTGACTATCTTCACATTTCGATGAGTAGGAGTGAATCGTGTGGCAATTTCTTTAGAAAAAGGTCAACGAATTGATTTAACAAAAGGAAAAGCCGGTCTGTCAAAATTGATGGTCGGTCTCGGCTGGGACCCTGTGTCCTCAGGCGGAGGATTCTTCAGCAAACTGCTTGGCGGAGGCGGTCCGAATATCGACTGTGACGCTTCAGTGCTGATGCTGGAAAACGGAAAATGACCGACAGCAAAACCTGATTTATTTCGGCAATCTGAAAAGCCGCTGCGGCGGTGTACAGCATACAGGCGACAACCTGACGGGTGACGGTGCACGGCGATGACGAGCAAATTATGATAGATTTAGATAAAGTGCCTGCAAACATTGATAAAAGCTTGTATTTGTAGTGAACATTTACGATTGTGTCAGAAGAAAACAAGATTTTGGCATGATTCAAAATGCGTTTATCCGCGTAGTTGATCAATCTAATCACGAGAAATGCTCAAGTACAATTTGAGAGACAATTACGCCGGCAGAACAAGCCTGATTACAGCAGAAATCTACCGCAGCGGCAGTGAGTGGAAGTTTGCGGCGATCGGTGAAGGCACAAACGATACGAGATTAAGAAGATATTATCAACCGATACGTATAAAAAGAAAAGTGGATGAAACATGACAATTTCATTGGCAAAGGACAAAAATAGATTTAACAAAAACAAATCCGGGTCTTTCAAAAGGTTGTTTGTCGGTTTAGGCTGGGATACGAACAAATACGATCAGCGGACACGACTTTGATCTTGACTCAAGTGTGTTTCTGTTAGACGCCGCAGGCAAATGCGCGTCACCAAACGACTTTATTTTCTACAACCAGCTTGAAGGCGGCAACGGTTCAGTCGTTCATTCAGGCGACAACCTGACTGGTGCTGGCGAAGGCGACGATGAAATGTAAAAAGTAAATCTCAGCGCTGTACCGGCAAACATTGATAAAATCTCATTTGTTATTACCATTCACGATGCAGAAGCGCGCAGCCAAAACTTTGGACAAGTATCAAACGCGTTTGTCCGCATCGTAAATGAAGAAACAAATGAAGAGCTCATCCGTTACGATCTTGCAGAAGATTTCTCTATTGAAACAGCAATCATTGCAGGGGAGCTTTACAGACATAACGGCGAGTGGAAATTCTCAGCAATCGGCTCAGGCTACCAAAGGCGGCCTTGCCCGCATTGCAACAGACTACGGTTTGCAAGTCGGTTAAGACAAATACGAAGAGCAGAAAGGAGAAAGGCACAGTATGGCCATTCAATTATCAAAAGGACAGCGCATTGATTTAACAAAAACAAATCCGGGACTGACTAAAGCGGTGATCGGCTTAGGCTGGGATACAAACAAGTACTCCGGCGGACACGATTTTGACCTGGATGCTTCGGCCTTTTTAGTTGATGCGCATGATAACTGCGTAAATGATCTCGATTTCGTCTTCTATAATAACCTTGAACATCCGAGCGGCGGTGTCATCCATACGGGTGACAACCGCACGGGTGAGGCGACGGAGATGATGAGCAGATTATCGTTGATTTCTCAAAATCCCTGCTCACATTGAAAAATCGGCATCACCGTGACCATTCACGACGCTGAAGCACGCAGCCAAAACTTTGGACAAGTTTCCAATGCATTTGTCCGCGTTGTGGATGAAGAAACGCAGAATGAGCTTCTTCGCTTCGATTTGGGAAAGACTTCTCCATTGAAACAGCTGTTGTCGTTTGTGAGCTTTACAGACACGGCGGCGAGTGGAAATTCAATGCAATCGGCAGCGGATTTTCCGGCGGGCTGGCTGCATTGTGCCGGAATTACGGTTTGCAAGTGTAAGCGAGTGACAAATAGAGAAGTCACCGTTTCAAATTAATAGGAGGAAAAAAAAACTTGGACTTTTACATCATATTTTGTCTACGTATGCTTCATTTTTCGATTGGAAAATGTGGGGGATTCTGACTGATCCTGTTTCCTGGGGTTTGATCGGTTCCCTTGTTGTTCTGGAAGGCCTTTTATCGGCCGATAACAATGCTGTTCTTGCGGTCATGGTTAAACACCTGCCGGAAAAACAGCGGAAAAAAGCGTTAACGTATGGTTTGTTTGGGGCTTATATTTTCAGGTTTATTTTTATCGGAACCGGTATGCTTCTCATTAAATTCTGGTGGATCAAAGGTGCTTGGCGCGCTTTACCTGGCAATCGTCATTAAGCACTTCTGGATTGGCGAAAAAAGAAGCGGACGGCATCAAGAAAAAATTCTTGGATGGTCCGCACGTTCCGGGATCTTCTGGGCGACTGTCATTTCAGTAGAATTAATGGATCTTGCCTTCTCTGTGGACAGCATCCTGGCCGCGTTTGCAGTATCTGAAAAAGTATGGGTGCTTCTGATTGGCGGTATGCTTGGTATTTTTAATGATGCGTACAGTGGCAAAAGTATTCCTTGTGCTGATTGATAAAATTCCTGAGCTGGAAAACACAGCATTCGTCTTAATCAGCATTATCGCCGTGAAAATGGCGGCGAGCGCTTTCGTACGAAATGCCGCACTCTGTATTCTTCATTATCATTATCGCTGCATTTGCGGTAACATTGATCATTCACTACATCAATAAACAAAGCAGGTGCGCGAACAAACAGCCGCTTCAAAAGAAGAATAAAACAAAACAAGGAGGGAGGTTCAATGTCCTTCCTTTTTTGTTACCGAAATATCGTTCAATGACAAACCGGAAAGGAGGATATGATGAGACAAGAAGAACTAACCATTCAAAAAGCACTTCCGGCTGATGGCGATTGGAAAAGCCTGCTGTTTCAGCCATTGCCGGGCAGGATCACTATGAAACTGCACAAGGCCTTTCTTTTCTCGTCTTGCCGGTCAGATATTGGGCACGCCTATTGATGAGACGGATTACTATAACGAGCTTTATGAGCTGTCTGTAAACGACCGCATAACGATTTTGAGTGAAACACTCAGATAAAACAATCGAACCGGAAACATTTCAAAAGCTTCAGCATATTCATTCCATCAATCAGAAAGAAAAAGGCTGTCAGTCAGCCGCTTTGTTGCCTTTCTGGACGGGGAAAAGCTGATTGCGAAACACTCAAATCCCTGATGCACCGCCATTTAAGAAAAAAGCGCTGATGACGCTTTTACATACCTTGCGGACAGTCATGAAAGGGCTGAATCATCCTGATTTTCGCAGGTGCTGCTTGATGTCTCGAAGTTTTCCTTAAACCATCTGAACCCTTGGCTGGAAAAAAGCCGATATAGAGCGGGAGATGCCGAAAGGTTGTTTGGTATGGAGATGCGACCAAAAGCCAGCTCTATTTCTTATATTATCTGATGCTGGTCGGCTGTGATGTACTGCTGTTTCCATCCGGCGGGAACGGATCAGCTGGCGCTTAATCGACCCGAAGCAGGAGCTCAGTTTTACGGAAAAAGCTCCCGGATGTTTCAGACTTCAGCCGTTTCGAAAAAAAACCAGACCGAAATCAACAGTGGCTTACCGCTCAACAAAGGAAATTGAACATGTGCTGAATCACGAGAATCCATGCTGTATAAGCCGTGGCAGTTCAGGGAATCACACCGGTGTCCGTTACGCTGAAAACGACCTATGATGAATTGTTTTTTATCACGAAAGAACGCGCTTTATTCGGCCCGATTTCAAAGCTGATAAACATTCATTGAGATTCGAATGTATTCGCCAAAATTATGGGCGTGTCGAAAGACAATAAGGAATATTGGAACAGACTTCATACTCTAGCGGATTATCAGGAAACAGAAATGGTCAGAAGCTTTCCATTTACAGAAGAATAAAAGTCGAACTATCAATTTCACTACAGCCACGCCTTAATCAAAGAAGGAACATTGATCGCGGACAAGCTGATGGCAAGCAATGTCTGGCAGTACAAACAGCTGCCGGCGGGCGTTCAGACTGCCATTGCCAAAACGATTTCGAGAATGTGCAGGCACCCGCGGCTTAAAATTTGCATCAGGGAACAAGTCAAGGGATGTTCAAATCTATTTGTTTAAACAAACAACAAATCTGCCTGCTAATCTGCTGAAATTGATTCAAATGTTCGACTATGCGCAAACCGTTCGAAAACTCGTTTTATATCATACGGAAATGAGCGGCGGACTCACGCGTTCGGATGCTGCCGCCCTGCTGTTCTTGAATGAAATCGGAATCGATATCATCATTTATAATCCGCCCGGACACCAAGATATTGAGCAGTTTATTGAAGATGACCATTATGATATCCACTGGCTGGATGACATGGTGTTTCAGCAGGACTACAAAGAGCCTTCGCTTGTGAAAGGCTCTTCAGAACCATTACGCAAAAAATAAGGAGAAGAAAAAATATGACAACAGAAAATCAAAATCCGCTTGTTCTCGATAAAAATGAAGAAGATTTCCCAGCAAAAAAGCTGACGATATCCGTCTTCAGCTCCGTCAGAACCAGAAGTGAAGCGGCTTGCTCAACAAATTGACGTCAAAAACCAAATGGGCTGCTTGGTACGGCAAGGCCGGCAGTTGAAATATCCAAGTTCTCTGACCGCATCTTAGGGATGATAGAAAACAACAAGTGTGACAGACTCCGGCACAATGCTGACTCAGCTTGGGAAAATCATGGACCGCTTCGACAAAAATGATTTTGATGAGCCAAAGGATTAATGGCGAAATTTTCAAACGCGGCAGCAGCATGATTGAAAAAAATCTTTAAAAAGTATCAGACGCTTGGCGGAGAGATTGAAAAAATCCACGTTGAGATTTCAAAATACAAAGATGAGATGACGAAGACGAACTACACGCTCGATGAAATGTATGAAAACAATATCAAATACTATATGGAGCTTGAAAAATACGTCGTTGCCGGGCAGATGAAACTGGAAAGAGATGCAGTCGATCCTTCCTTCATATGAGGAAAAAAGCGGCAAGCGGGAACCAGCTGGCGCAAATGCAGCTCGATACGTTGCGCAACGGCATTCAGGCGCTTGAGGAACGGGTGTATGATCTGGATATGGCGCGGATGGTGGCGCTTCAAACTACGCCTCAAATCCGTCTCCTGCAGCGAGGGAAATGCAAAAGCTGATCGGGAAAATCAACTCCGGCGTTTATCATTACCATTCCGATTTTCAAAAACGGCATTATTCAGGCTGTTACGGTAAAGCGGCAAAAAGCTTGTGGCTGATTCCATGAGCGAGACTGGACCGCCGGACAAACGAGATGCTGAAACGAAATGCTGAAAACATCTCAAGCCAAAGTGTTGAAATTGCCAGAATGGCCGGCAGACCGAGCATAGATATTGAAACGATCGAATCGTCTTGGAACACGATTGTCAGCAATACATGCGGGAAACAAAACAAATCGAAGAAAACAGACGCCTCCGCGAAGACGGCGCGAGACAGTGCACAGCTTCAGGATAATATTAAAAAGCAGCATTGCAGCAATAATAAAAACCCCGCTTGTGGAACACAAGCGGGGTTTTCAATTACATCATTTAGTTAATGACAATGTGTAAAGACAGGTGTAAACTTAAACGGTAATCATTTTGCATATCAGAGGTGTTGGCAATGGGAAAACAACAGCCTATATCCCAGCGTAAACTGCTGGGCGTCGCCGGTTTGGAGTGGCTGTTTGATGCAATGGATGTCGGAATATTATCGTTTATTATCGCCGCGCTCCATGTAAGTGGAATCTGTCGCCCGAAGGAAATGAAATGGATCGGAAGCGTCAATTCCATCGGCATGGCGCGGTGCGTTTTTGTTTGGGTTTGCTTGCTGATCAGAATCGGCCGCAAAAAGTGTTCATCATCACCCTTTATGCTTTTCCATCGGAAGCGGCATTTCCGCTTTTGTGACGAGCTTATCGGCATTTCTAATCCTTCGTTTCGTGATTGGTATGGGACTTGGCGGCGAGCTTCCTGTCGCTTCAACACTCGTTCGGAAGCAGTTGTGCCTGAAAAGCAGGGCAGATCATTGTGCTTTGGAAAGCTTTTTTGGGCCGTGGGCTGGCTCACTTGCAGCCTTGATTTCTTACTTTGTGATACCAAGCTTCGGCTGGCAGGCTGCCCTTCTGTTAACTGCGCTGACTGCTTTTTATGCGCTGTACCTGCGGACGAAGTCTGCCCTGATTCGCCGAAATATGAGTCGCTTTCTGCCAAAAAAGGTCGGTGTGGGGAGAATGCGGGAAGCGTCTGGGCAAGACCGTATATACGGCCGACGGTGATGCTGTCGATCGTTTGGTTCTGTGTGGTGTTTTCTTATTACGGCATGTTCTATGGCTCCCGAGTGTCATGCTGCTGAAAGGCTTCAGCATGATTCAAAGCTTTGAATATGTCCTGCTGATGACGCTTGCTCAGCTACCTGGCTATTTCTCTGCCGCATGGCTGATTGAAAAAGCGGGCCGGAAGTGGATACTCGTCGTTTATTTGATTGGCACGGCGGGAAGCGCCTATTTCTTCGGAACGGCGGATTCCTTAAGTCTTCTGCTTACGGCTGGAATGCTGTTATCGTTTTTCAATCTCGGTGCATGGGGCGTGCTTGCCCATACCCCGGAGCAATACCCGACTGCGGCGAGCAACAGGTTCAGGAACGACAGCAGCGTTTGGAAGAATCGGCGGCATCTTCGGGCCTTTTGCTCGTCGGAACCCTCGCAGCCCGTCATATTTCGTTTTCGGTCATCTTTTCAATCTTTTGCATTGCAATCTTACTCGCGGTTTGCTTGTATTTTGATTATGGGAAAGAAAAAAACAAACTGAGCTAGAATAGGAAAAGCACCTCTTAAAAGAGGTGCTTTCAGTCGACAAACCCTCGCATTCGTTGTCAGGACCTGCGCTTCGGTGCTCAATGCGAAGTGGATCAACGGCTAAATTCTCAGGCGTCCTGCCTAAACGCCGTCGTCATCACATCCTGTGAATGTCGCTCCTATGCTCGTCCTTCCCTAGACTTCAAGGGTTTTCAATCACGCTGAAAAGATGACAAAATCTAAAATGAAAACCATTTTAGGATTTTGTCAAACAATCTGAGGCACCTCTTGAATGAGGTGCTTTTTTTTACATCTGCGCCGGGCTGCGGATTGGCGTTTCCGGTTTTTACTGATTGTCTGGTAGAGCGTCATAGAAAGTATGAAACAAAATGGCAGTAAATCCTGTGACAGCTCGAAATGCTGTGTGCTTTGATATAAAAACCTGCAATACTTGTACCGACAGTGGTTCCGGCATACATAGCGGCATTGGAAAGGGAAGCGATGGTTCCTCGCGCATTTACTGCAATGGATTGAAAGACACCCATCATTAACGGAAAGATGATGCCAGCTGTAAAACGTGAGAAAAAGCCGGCTTCTACTAAAAACAAGTTTGGAAAGAACGGAAGAGCGAAATAGAGAGCGCCCATTAGCAGCATCCCGCTGATCAGTGTTTTAAACATGCCCAGCTTTTCTGAAACCCGGCTGCCGATAAGGCTCCCGAGCATATTTCCCAGTCCGAGTACAAGCATAGCTGCGCCAATTTGTGACACGGTTAAATGATAATCCGCGGAAAGCCAAGCACCCAGAAAGCTGAACGATGCGAAGTTTCCGGTTTGAAACAGAAAATAGGCAAACAGAATGACCGATGTTTTCGGCAATGAAAAAAGCTCCCGATAGGGGTTGACAATTGATGGTCGCGCCAATGGTTCAGAAGGCCGGATGCCAGGCATGACCGCCGCCAGGATCAATAGAAGAATAAGCGAGCACGCTGACAAAACGAAAAATGGCGTATGCCATGTAAAGGAAGCGAGAAACCCTCAATAGGAAGTCCGAGCATTTGTGAAGCGGCCAAACCTGCTGTCGCAATCCCCATGCCTTTTATGATCTGAAAGGCTGGACAATGACTGGGATGGACGCCCAAATTTGAGCGTCACAAACGCCTTGCTAACGCCTGCGGCAAAACGGAACAGGCACATGGCGGCAAAAGAGGGAGCGATGCCGCATAAAAATGTGGATACGATAAAGCCTGCAAGTCCCCACAGCATGACTGTTTTCCTGTTCAGCCGGTCTGAGATTGGGCCTGCAATGAAAGCGAAGAGCATAACCGAGTGCATAAGCACTGACCATCCCAGCCTGACAAATCAGTAGAGACATGAAACTGATCCTGTAAAAGGGGAGAACGGCGAAAGCAAAAAGGTATCCGTGCCAATGACAAACATGACACTGAAGAAAAAGCCAAATGCGATTCAAATTTTATCACTCTATTGTTTTATAACTTTGAAAACTATGAAACAGATATGTATAGAAAAACCCTTTGTTAGAGGTTTCAAAAAGCCAGGCAGGTATGTTTGAAATGTGTCTTCACGCAGACTGACGTATTTTTTGTACGCGAATCTTTCCGGGCCGTCAATCCCTTCACGGCGTTTTAAAATGATAAGATGCCGTGGTTTTGACAATATTGCACTTTTCACCTACTTCACCGCAGCTGAGTTCTTTCCGCTGACATAAAGCGTACGAATAATGGCAAGCCTTGATTCATCAGACAGTGCTTTAAAAATTTGCGCTCTGATTTGATCATCTGATTGTTTCATAGTCATGAAACTATAATATATAATTGATGTTGAAAAAGCAACTTATTTTTCCAGTAAAGGAGAGGAAGTCATAAGAGGAAGAAGGAATTCAATTCCAATAAAAGCGTTTTCAACTAAAGATAGGAGAAAAAATCACCCGTAAAATACAATCATATAGGAGGATTACAGAGCATTTAGAAGCATAAATAAGATCATGGTCACATGGATGTTTATAAAGAAATGATACAGAATAAAAGAAATATGATGTTTGTTTGGGAATTACAAAATGTTACGGTAATAAAGATTGCTTAATATGGAGGAAAATATGAGTGTAGATGAGAAACCAATTAAGATAAAAGTCGAAAAGTCTCTAAGATTTTTGGGAAAACAAACAAAAAGGTAGTTCAAATGCTGTCCAACGGAAAGACAAAAAAGAGATCCTGAAAGCAACCGGATCAACCGTTGGGGTTAATCAGGCAGATTTTGAAGTATATGATGGTGAGATATTTGTCATCATGGGTCTATCAGGGGCGGTAAATCAACTTTAGTACGGATGTTAAACCGGCTTATTGAACCGACTGCCGGAAATATTTACATTGATGGTGACATGATAACAAATATGTCAAAGACCAGCTCCGGGAAGTCCGCCGGAAGAAAATCAGCATGGTCTTCCAAAAGTTCGCTCTGTTCCCGCACAGAACGATTCTTGAAAACACAGAATACGGACTGGAGCTTCAAGGCGTCGACAAACAAGAGCGGCAGCAAAAGCGCTTGAGTCTCTTAAGCTCGTTGGACTGGAAGGATTTGAACACCAATTCCCAGACCAGCTTTCCGGCGGGATGCAGCAGCGTGTCGGCCTTGCCCGCGCGTTGACAAATGATCCGGACATCCTTCTGATGGACGAAGCGTTCAGTGCGCTTGATCCATTGATTCGTAAAGATATGCAGGATGAACTTCTTGATCTTCACGATGTCGGAAAAACGATTATCTTTATTACGCATGACTTGGACGAAGCGTTGCGGATCGGCGACAGAATTGTCCTAATGAAGGACGGCAACATCGTTCAAATCGGCACGCCTGAAGAAATCCTGATGAATCCATCTAACGAATATGTTGAAAATTCGTCGAAGATGTTGATTTGTCTAAAGTCCTCACAACAGGCCACATTATGAAACGCGCTGAAACAGTGCGGATTGATAAAGGGCCTCGCGTAGCGCTGACACTGATGAAAAATCTCGGTATTTCTTCAATTTACGCCGTGGATAAACAAAAGAAATTCTTAGGCGTTATTCTATGCGTCTGATGCGAAAAAAAGCGGTGAGTCTGATTTGTCACTTCAAGACATCTTGAATACAGAATTTACGACTGTACCAGAGAATACGTATCTGACTGAGATTTTTGACGTTGTGTCTGATGCGAATATTCCAATTGCGGTTGTGGATGATAAGGAAAGAATGAAAGATTGTCGTAAAGGCGCATGATTGGCGCACTTTCCGGCAATAACGATTATATCAATGCTGAAGGCACTAACGAACAAACACAAGATCCTTCTGTTCAGGAGGTGAAATAAGATGGATAGATTGCCTAGAATACCTTTAGCAGATATTATTGACCGTTTTGTTGACTGGATTACGATGACGTTTGGCGGATTCTTTGACGGAATCGCAAACGGATTGGCCGCTTTGTAAACGGATTGTCACCGGTCTTGGGGTTTATTCCGTCTATTTTGTTAACGATTATTTTCGCCGCTCTTGCTTGGTGGATCAGTACAAGGGGAATTGCGTTATTTACGTTAATTGGTTCCTTGTTATCGATTATTTAGGATATTGGGACCCAATGCTGCAAACGTTGGCGCTTGTTTTGACATCTGTGATTATTTCGATTGTGGTCGGGGTTCCGATCGGAATTTGGGCGTCTCAGAAAGAAACGGTTCGCCGTATTGTAACGCCAATTCTTGATTTAATGCAGACAATGCCTGCTTTCGTATATCTATTGCCGGCGATTTTCTTCTTTAACATCGGTGTTGTGCCGGGCGTTGTTGCATCTGTTATCTTCGCGATGCCGCCGACAATCCGCATGACTGTTCTCGGTATTAAACAAGTTCCGGCGGATTTGATTGAAGCGACTGGGGCATTCGGTTCAACAACAGCTCAGCGTTTGTTTAAAGTTCAGCTTCCGCTTGCGACAAAAACGATTTTGGCCGGGATCAACAGAGCATCATGCTTGCATTATCAATGGTTGTTATCGCCGCAATGGTCGGTGCACCGGGACTTGGTTCTGAAGTATACAGTGCCGTTACACAGCTGAAAACCGGGGTCGGAGTAGAGGCCGGTATCGCCATCGTTATCGTTGCTATTACCTGGACCGTATTACTCAAAATATTAAAGTGAAGAAGAAGAGCAGGGGAATGCCTGATGCTTAAAAAAATCATCGGCATCGGCGTTTCCGCCATGCTGGCGCTCTCACTTGCGGCCTGCGGTTCAGAAAACGATGAAAATGCATCCGCAGCAGAACAAGTGAATAAGACCATCATCGGGATTGACCCCGGTTCAGGGATTATGTCCCTGACTGACAAAGCGATGAAGGATTATGACCTGAATGACTGGACATTGATTTCAGCGTCAAGTGCTGCGATGACCGCTACGCTTAAAAAGTCATATGACCGTAAGAAGCCGATTATCATTACAGGATGGACTCCGCACTGGATGTTCTCCAGATATAAGCTGAAATATCTCGATGATCCGAAACAATCTTATGGCAGCGCAGAGGAAATCCATACGATCACACGCAAAGGCTTCAGCAAAGAGCAGCCGAATGCCGCAAAGCTTCTGAGCCAGTTTAAATGGACGCAGGACGAAATGGGCGAAATCATGATCAAAGGTGGAAGAAGGCGAAAACCTGCCAAAGTTGCTGCTGAGTACGTCAATAAACACAAGGATCAGATTGCCGAATGGACAAAAGGCGTTCAAAAGGTGAAGGGAGACAAAAATCAACCTTGCCTATGTGGCGTGGGACAGTGAGATTGCAAGTACAAACGTCATAGGCAAAGTCTTAGAAGACTTGGGCTATGAGGTAACACTTACTCAGGTAGAGGCTGGGCCGATGTGGACTGCAATTGCGACAGGAAGTGCGGATGCATCCCTTTCCGCATGGCTGCCGAATACCCATAAAGCATACGCCGCTAAATATAAAGGCAAATATGATGATATTGGCACCAGTATGACTGGTGTGAAGATGGGGCTTGTTGTTCCTCAATATATGAAAAATGTCAACTCAATTGAAGATTTGAATAAATAATGGAAAAAAGCAGCCTGTAGCCAGGCTGCTTTTTGCGTTAAAGCGTTAGCGGCAGCAAGTGATTCCGCCTTCTGAAATGTTTTGAGCACGGCATTCGCTAAAATGTGAATGCCGGTGAACATCGCATTTCTGTCAAAGGTCATGTGCGGATGATGGAGCCCCGGCTGGAGCCCGCAGCCTAGGCCAAGCATCGTTGTTTTCAGATTCGGCACCTTCACGGCGTAAAAATGGAAATCCTCTCCGCCGGTAGTGACAAGCGGGTCATCAAGCCGCTCAGCCCCGATGATATCTGTAATGGCTTCTGCCATGATCGCTTCAACTTCTTTGTTTTGTGTTGCCGCAGGAAGGCTGTGTTCTTTTTGCAGCTCGATTTTGCGCCGAATGCAGCGGCGGCCGCTTCACAGGCTCTTTCTGTTTCGGCGATTAACGCCTCCATGGCTTCATTGGTCTGTGCGCGCAAATCAAGGCTGAACGATGCTTTTCCTGGAATGATGTTAGAGCTTTCACCGCCGGCCTGAAGTTTTGTCATTTTGACGGTATGCGGGATTTGCGGGTCAATATGAATGAGTCCGAGCTTATGTACAAGAAATGCCGCAATTTCAATGCTGTTTTTCCCGAGGTGCGGACGGGCGCCGTGGCCTCTTCCCCGATGATCGTTCCTTCAATGTGCTGGCTTGATCCGTGCAGAATAGACGGAGTGCGCATCGGCCGTTCTGTGTTTCCTGGATCGGACGGACGTGAACGCCATACAAATAGTCGATATCATCAAGCACGCCTTCTTCTATCATTTTCAAGGCGCCGCCGCCTTTTTTCTTCTGCCGGCTGAAAGATAAAACGGATTGTGCCCTTCGGAAGCTCAGGTTGTTTTTAGCAGCATTAACGTGCCCAATGCCATTGTCATATGTGAATCGTGTCCGCAGGAATGGTTGGCGCGAAATGTGCCGTTAACCTCCTGCCACAGCGCGTCAATATCAGCGCGTACCGCTACAACAGGTGAGCCTGAGCCGATTTCGCCGACAACCCCGGTGCAGTCTGAAAACGTGCGCGTCCGGCACCCGGCCTCCTCAAGCTTTTGTTTCAAAAATGAAGTTGTCTCATATTCCTTCCAGCTGACTTCAGGGTTCGCGTGCAGATGCTCGAAAGATGTCCATAATGGTTTGTTTCATGTCTTCTGAAAGCTTTTGCATGGTAAAATCCTCCTTCTATCAGAATGAATTTTTTTCTTTACTTTATTTATATTGAAACAGGCAATAGGCTGTATATAATATAGCACATATTGCTACTTTTCAGAATAATTAATATTTTCAAACAGAGGGATGGATCGAAATATGAGTATACCAGCAGCCCAGAAACACAGCCTAAAAAAAAAAAAATGACATTTAAAATGCCTGACGCCTATGTCCTCTTATTTATTGATTGCTTTCTTTGCGCGATCGCTTCATATATTGTTCCTGCAGGTGAATTTGACCGCGTGACAAAGGGGATGTGACGACCGCTGTTCCGGGAAGTTATCATTCAATTGAACAGTCTCCCTGTCAGCCCGATCAGCTTTTTTTCTCTACAGGATGGAATGGTTGGATCCGCGCCCATCATCTTTTTGATTTTGTTTCACGGGCGGCACCATTGCTATTCTAGAAAAACGGGTGCCATCAATGGCCTGATTTACAATGTCATCAGCAAATTCCGCACAAACAGCTGCTATTTATTTGCAATTGTCGGATCTATTTTTTCCATTCTCGGAACAACCGGGATTGTCGTGAATTCAGTTATCGGTTTTATCCCCATCAGCCTCATTGTCGCCCGTTCGCTTAAAATGGGACGCCGTCGCCGGGGCCGCTCATTATATACATCGGCTGCTACGCTGGATTTAACTCCACCATATTATCACCGTCACCGCTCGGTTTATCACAATCAATCGCGGACTCCCGCTTTTTCTGGAATCGGCCTGCGAGTTGTGATATACATATGCTTTTGCTGTCTTCTATTATTTATATCTATTTGTATACGAGAAAATTAAAAAAATCAAAAGATGCCAGTGTGTTAGGAACAGATTGGTTTCCCTGCGGCAGGAATGGGCGAAGCCGATAAAAGAAAGAAGATCAGTCAGTGCCGTTTACCGTTCGCCATAAGCTGATTTTGGCTGTGGCGGGACTCTCGCTTGTCGGCTTTTTATACGGCGCTTTGACTCTTGGCTGGTCAGATTCCCAAATGGCCGCGACATTTCATTTTATTTCTGTCCTTGCCGGTTTAATAGGCGGGAATTGCGGCGAACGATATCCAAAACCTTCATTACGGGCTGTCAAAGTCTTGTTTACGGGGCGCTGATTGTCGGGATGGCACGAAGCATTTCCGTTATCCTTGAAAATGGAAAGCTTCTCGATACGGTAGTCAATGCTTTGGCTTCACTGCTGGATGGATTCAGCCCGATTGCGGGGCAATCGGAATGTATATTTCCAGTGCGCTGCTTCATTTTCTCATCTCCTCAGGGTCTGGCGAAGCCGTTGTATTTATTCCGATCCTGGCGCCGCTCGCTGATTTGATGGGAATCACGAGACAGGTTGCGGTGGAGGCAGTTATGCTTGGAGAAGGGGTCGTCAACTGTGTCAATCCGACATCCGGCGTTCTCATGGCGGTACTTGCCGCCAGCGGCATTCCGTATGTCAAGTGGCTGCGGTTTATGGTGCCGCTTGCTCTGATTTGGTTCTTGATCGGGCCTTGTCTTTATCGTGATCGGCGTCATGATCAATTGGGGGCCGTTTTAACGATTTTTGCCCGCCGGCTATTTCGGGCTTTTGATCATTCATTGCAATCGCAGGCTATTGTGGGGTGCAAGCCATAAGCCATTCGTAAAAGTGCGGGAGGAAGGTCATGAATAATCGCGTAATAGACTTTCAGGCGTGAATGGGAAAAATAAGAGAGTAAAGAGAAAAGAACAAAAATCTGGTCGGAGATTGGGATGATAGCGGGAGCATTTGCGCTGCTTGATGTGATCATCCGCGGCATTATGTTTGAATTTCCGTTTAAAGAATGGGCTGCAAGCCTTGTGTTTTTCTTCATCATTATTGTTATATTACTGCATCAGGGCTGCGGCATCCGGAATGCTCATGCCGAGAATAGACACCAAAAGAAGAACTGCAAAAACGGGTTTGGCAGCGGCGGATAGAATCAATTGCGGTCGCCTTTGCGGTAGTGGGTGCTTACGATGTACGACAGAGGTTTCCCCATACATTCTTCGCTTGGCTGAAAATGATTCTTCTTTTTATCGTCTGCGGCGGCGTTCTGTTTCTGCTTCGGTATGTGATTGTGAAGCTGTCTTACAGAAGAGCGGTAAAAGAAAAATAAAAAGAAATCATCTTGAAAAATAGATGGTTTCTTTTTTGTTTTTAAAAGCAGGGAAGCTTTTTCGGGCAGCTTTTTTATAGGAACATAGATTTGTATTCACTCTGCCGCGTTGTTTTGATAGAGTGTGTGATAATTTAAAATGTAAGCGTTAACAAAATTCTCCAGTCTTCACAACAGTTGAAAGGAGGAAGCTGAAGAATGAAGTAAGAGGATTTTGACTCCGCAGTCAGTCTTCAAAAAATCAAATAAGGAGTGTCAAAAATGTTTGCAAAACGATTCAAAACCTCTTTACTGCCGTTATTCGCTGGATTTTTTATTGCTGTTTCATTTGGTTCTGGCAGGACCGGCGGCTGCAGAGTGCTGAAACTGCAAACAAAATCGATGAGGTGACAGCACATCGGTCAAAAGCGGAACCATTCTTCATGCATGGAATTGGTCGTTCAATACGTTAAAACAAAATATGAAGGATATTCATGATGCAGGATATACAGCCATTCAGACATCTCCGATTAACCAAGTAAAGGAAGGGGAACCAAGGAAATAAAAGCATGTCGAACTGGTACTGGCTCTATCAGCCGACATCGTACCAAATTGGCAACCGTTACCCAGGAACTGAACAAAATTTAAAGAAATGTGTTGCAGCCGCTGAAAAATATGGCGTAAAGGTCATTGTTGACGCGGTCATCAATCATACCACCAGTGACTATGCCGCGATTTCTAATGAGATTAAAGTATTCCAAACTGGACACATGGAAACACACAAATTAAAAACTGGTCGGATCGATGGGATGTCACTCAAATTCATTGCTCGGGCTGTATGACTGGAATACACAAAATACTGAAGTACAAACCTATCTGAAACGGTTTCTTGAAAGAGCATTGAATGACAGGGCAGACGGGTTTCGCTATGATGCCGCCAAGCATATAGAGCTTCGGATGATGGGAGTTACGGCAGTCAATTTTGGCCGAATATCACAAATACATCTGCAGAGTTCAATACGGAGAAATCCTGCAGGATAGTGCCTCAGGGATGCTGCATATGCGAATTATATGAATGTGACAGCGTCTAACTATGGGCATTCCATAAGGTCCGCTTTAAAGAATCCGTAATCTGGGCGTGTCGAATATCTCCCATTATGCATCTGATGTGTCTGCGGACAAGTTAGTCACATGGGTGGAATCACATGATACGTATGCCAATGATGATGAAGAGTCGACATGGATGAGCGATGATGATATCCGTTTAGGCTGGGCGGTGATTGGTTCTCGTTCAGGAAGTACGCCTCTTTTCTTTTCCAGACCTGAGGGCGGCGGAAATGGTGTGAGATTCGGGAAAAAGTCAAATAGGCGATCGCGGGAGTGCTTTATTTAAAGATCAGGCTATCACTGCGGTCAATAGATTTCACAATGTGATGGCTGGACAGCCTGAGGAACTCTCGAATCCCAAATGGAAACAATCAAATATTTATGAATCAGCGCGGCTCAATGGCGTTGTGCTGGCAAATGCAGGTTCATCCTCTGTTTCTATCAATACGCCAACAAAATTGCCTGATGGCAGGTATGACAATAAAGCTGGGGCAGGTTCATTTCAAGTGAATGATGGTAAACTGACAGGCACGATCAATGCCAGATCTGTAGCTGTGCTTTATCCTGATGATATTGCAAAAAAGCGCCTCATGTTTTCCTTGAGAATTACAAAACAGGTGTAACACATTCTTTCAATGATCAACTGACGATTACCTTGCGTGCAGATGCGAATACAACAAAGCCGTTTATCAAATCAATAATGGACCAGAGACAGCGTTTAAGGATGGAGATCAATTCACAATCGGAAAAGGAGATCCATTTAGCGAAACATACACCATCATGTTAAAAGGAACGAACAGTGATGGTGTAACGAGAACTCAGGAATACAGTTTTGTTAAAAAGAGATCCGGCTTCAAACCAAAACCATCGGCTATCAAAATCCGAATCATTGGGGCCAGGTAAATGCTTATATCTATAAACATGATGGGGGCCGGGCAATTGAATTGACCGGATCTTGGCCGGGAAAACCAATGACTAAAAATGCAGACGGAATTTACACGCTGACGCTGCCTGCGGATGCGGATACAACCAACGCCAAAGTGATTTTTAATAATGGCAGCGCCCAAGTGCCCGGCAGAATCCAGCCTGGCTTTGATTATGTGCAAAATGGTTTTATATAATGACTCGGGCTTAAGCGGTTCTCTTCCTTATTGAGGACAAGGCTAGACAGGACTTACCGAAAAAAACCATCATAGATGGTTTCTTTTTTTGTTCATAAATCAGACAAAACTTTTCTCTTGCAAAAGTTTGTGAAGTGTTGCACAATATAAATGTGAAATACTTCACAAACAAAAACAGACATCAAAGAAAACATACCCTGGAAGGATGATTAATGATGAACAAACATGTAAATAAAGTAGCTTTAATCGGGCAGGTTTTGTTGGAAGCAGTTATGCATTTGCGTTAATTAACCAAGGGATCACAGATGAGCTTGTGGTCATTGATGTAAATAAAGAAAAAGCAATGGGCGATGTGATGGATTTAAACCACGGAAAGGCGTTTGCGCCACAACCAGTCAAAACATCTTACGGAACATATGAAGACTGCAAGGATGCTGATATTGTCTGCATTTGCGCCGGAGCAAACCAAAAACCTGGTGAGACACGCCTTGAATTAGTAGAAAAAACTTAAAAGATTTTCAAAGGCATCGTTAGTGAAGTCATGGCGAGCGGATTTGACGGCATTTTCTTAATCGCGACAAATCCGGTTGATATCTGACTTACGCAACATGGAAATTCAGCGGCCTGCCAAAAGGCGGGTGATCGGAAGCGGCACAACACTTGATTCTGCGAGATTCCGTTTCATGCTGAGCGAATACTTTGGCGCAGCGCTCAAAACGTGCACGCGCATATTATCGGAGAGCACGGCGACACAGAGCTTCCTGTTTGGAGCCACGCGAATGTCGGCGGTGTGCCGGTCAGTGAACTCGTTGAGAAAAACGATGCGTACAAACAAGAGGAGCTGGACCAAATTGTGATGATGTGAAAAACGCAGCTTACCATATCATTGAGAAAAAAGGCGCGACTTATTATGGAGTTGCGATGAGTCTTGCCCGCATTACAAAAGCGATTCTTCATAATGAAAACAGCATATTAACTGTCAGCACATATTTGGACGGGCAATACGGTGCAGATGACGTGTACATCGGTGTGCCGGCTGTCGTGAATCGCGGAGGGATCGCAGGTATCACTGAGCTGAACTTAAATGAGAAGAAAAAGAACAGTTCCTTCACAGCGCCGGCGTCCTTAAAAACATTTTAAAACCTCATTTTGCAGAACAAAAGTCAACTAACCGCAACTTTAGAGTAAAGGGCTGATTGTCAATGTGGGAGCAGTTGTATGATCCGTTTGGAAACGAGTATGTGAGCGCACTTGTGGCGCTCACTCCGATTCTCTTTTTCTTTTGGCTTTAACTGTTTTGAAAATGAAAGGCATTCTTGCGGCATTTCTTACCCTAGCCGTCAGTTTCTTCGTCTCCGTTTTGGCATTTCATATGCCGGTTGAAAAAACGATTTCTTCTGTTTTGTTAGGAATCGGGAGCGGGCTGTGGCCCATTGGCTACATCGTCCTGATGGCGGTGTGGCTGTATAAAATCGCCGTGAAAACCGGGAAATTTACCATTATTCGGTCCAGCATTGCCGGCATTTCGCCTGACCAACGATTACAGCTATTATTAATTGGTTTTTGTTTTAACGCGTTTTTAGAAGGCGCGGCCGGTTTTGGTGTTCCGATTGCGATTAGTGCGGCGCTGCTCGTCGAACTTGGTTTTAAACCGTTAAAAGCGGCGGCGCTCTGCTTGATTGCAAACGCCGCCTCCGGAGCCTTTGGGGCGATCAGGATTCCTGTCATCACAGGGGCGCAGATTGGTGATTTGTCTGCTCTTGAGCTGTCACGGACATTAATGTGGACACTGCCGATGATCTCATTTTTAATACCATTCCTGCTTGTATTCTTATTAGACCGAATGAAAGGAATCAAACAGACATGGCCCGCTCTTCTGGTTGTGAGCGGTGGGTATACAGCGGTTCAGACACTGACAATGGCGGTGCTCGGGCCGGAATTAGCAAACATTTTGGCGGCCTTATTCAGCATGGGCGGGCTTGCCCTCTTCCTCCGCAAATGGCAGCCGAAAGAGATTTACCGCGAGGAAGGCCGGCGATGCTGGTGAGAAAGGCATACCGTGCTGCTGATATTGCGAAAGCGTGGTCTCCTTTCTACATTTTAACTGCGGCGATCACCATCTGGAGCCTTCCCGCCTTCAAAGCGCTTTTTCCAAGAAGGCGGGCTGTTATATCAATCAACGCTCCTGTTCAAAATGCCTTTTCTGCATCAGCAAATTATGAAAATGCCGCCGATTGCGCCATCTGCCATGCCGTTAGATGCAGTCTTTAAAAGTTGATCTGCTGTCAGCGACTGGTACAGCGATTTTTAGCGGCGGTCATCGTGACAGGGGCTGTTCAGCAAAATTTCTCCTCTCGAGGATGCCTTTGCTTCCCTGAAGGAGACAGGAAAAAAAGCTGTGGGTGCCGATTATGACGATCTGCTTCGTGATGGGGTTTGCCAATCTGGCCAACTTCGCAGGGCTCAGCTCTTCAATTGGATTAGCATTGGCGAAAACAGGAGACCTGTTCCCGTTTGTCAGTCCTGTTCTTGGCTGGATTGGCGTGTTCATCACCGGTTCTGTTGTCAGCAATAATGCTTTGTTCGGTCATTTGCAGGTTGTCACCGGGCGCAGATCGGTGCGGGTTCAGACTTGCTGTTAGCCGCAAATACGGCGGGCGGTGTCATGGCGAAACTTGTTTCTCCTCAATCTATCGCCATCGCTGCCGCAGCGGTCGGCCAAACAGGCAAGGAATCTAAACTGTTTAAAAAGACAGTGGCGTACAGCCTGATTCTGTTATTGATTATTTGTATATGGACGTTTATTCTTGCAAGATTTGGAGTGTAATAGAAAAAAAGCAGTACATGCCCAGCATGTACTGCTTTTTTTAATTCTTTTCTTTGTCATTTCGGCTGTTGTTTTCACTCTGGCTTTCCCCATAAATAAAATGGTAACCGCCGCGAGGACAATTGGAATCAAAGCGAGCAAAAACATACGTGATACTTGATGACATCAGCGTCAATAATGCGATTCAGGATCGCATCAGGAATCTGGGAACGTGTTCCCGCTTGGAATATCTCCTGCGGGTCGCCAATATTTTGCGCAGCACCTGATCCCGCTGAGCCTTTCATCCCGCTGAAGGCGTCTGTCAGCTTGTTCGTGAATACGTTTGTTTGCATGGTTCCGAAAATGGTGACGCCTAAGGTCATGCCAAATGATCGCAAAAATGAATTTGTAGAGTTTGCCGTTCCCCGAAAGCGAGGTTCAAGATCATTCATCGATGCCGCCGGCAGCAGGGAAAGTTAAAGCCTACACCAAAGCCTGAAATCATCATAAAGACTGTCAGCCATACCCGTGCTGTGTCAGGCGTCATATTGGAAAGAAGCAGCATGCCGATAAAGAAAGCTATAACAGATATCAGCATCAAATTGCGGAAGCTTGCCTTCGTTGGAAGATCCCGCCGATCATGCTTCCGATGACTGATCCAATCATCATCGGCGTCAAAATGAAGCCCGCGCTTGTCGCCGAGCTGCCGTAGACCGCCTGAACGAAAATCGGAATAAATACCGCTAAAATAATAAATGTTCCGCCATACAGGAAAGCGAGAATCTGTGCTGTGGCAAACAAGCGGTTCTTAAACATCCAGAAAGAAATAATCGGCTCTTCTGCTTTTCTCTCCACAATAAAAAAAAGGCAATGAAAGAAAACGGCGAATACAATAAACAGCCCGATGATCTGAATGGAATTCCAATCGTATGTTTTGCCGCCAAGCTCAAGGGCGAACATCAGGCATACAATGGATACGACTAAGGTAATCGCGCCGCCCCAGTCTATTTTCTGCTTTCTGTGCTCCAGAGATTCTTTGTAGTAGCGAATAATGAAAAACAATGACAATGCGCCGATCGGCACATTGATATAAAACACCCAGTGCCAGCTGATCGAATCTGTAATGATCGCGCCTAAGAGCGGACCAAGAACACTGGATAATCCAAATACAGCACCGAACATGCCGGACATTTTTCCGCGTTTTTCCGGCGGAAACAAATCAAAAATAATGGTAAAGGCAATCGGCAGGAGCGCGCCTCCGATTCCCTTGAATGGCCCGGAAGATGATCAGCTGATTCATCGTCTGGGCAATCCCGCATAAAGCCGAACCGATTAAGAAAAAAATAAGTCCAAACAGGAAAAAACGTTTTCGGCCGTACATATCGGAAAGTTTGCCGTAAATCGGCATGCCAGCCATAACCGCCACCATATATGATGCCGTCACCCATGCAAATTTATCGAAGCTTCCAAGATCGGCTACGATATTGCCCATCGCGGTGGCAACAATCGTATTGTCCATTGCAGACATCAAGATGCCCAGCAGGAGACCGAGGACCACAAATTTGGTGGAAGCCTGTTTTGCTGTTGTTGTGTCCATTTGTTCTACCTCCTCTTACTTTTCTATGTAAGTTCTGATATCATGATAATAGTTTGATTGTTGAATATCTCGATTATCAAGATAAACTCGATTTTATAGGGAGGACTGTCAGTTGTCAACAAGAAATTCCAGAAGTGAGTTGGAAAAACTGCTGTTCAGCTTTTTCGAAAACTGGGCACAAGAACGGTTCTGTTTCATCAGGCAGCCGCTCAAGCTCTCGGTCTGTTTCCCACCGATTTGAAATCAGCTGACATTTTAAATGAAGCAGGGCCGATGACGGCCGGAGAACTGGGGAAAAAACCGGCCTCAGCACAGGTTCCGTCACGGCGCTTGTTGACCGGCTGGAAAAAGCGGGATATGTGGCTCGTGAAAAGGACCCGAACGATCGCAGGAGAGTCGTAATCGTCCCGCTGACTGCTTCGAAAAAAACATATAAAGGATTTGTTCCGTCCTCTGTCTGAGTCGACGATGGATTTGTGCCGCGAATATACGGAAGAGGAGCTGGAACTCATTTTCAGTTTTGTAGGCAAAGCCGCCGATATTATGGAGGAAGAGCTTGAACGTCTGAAACAGTAAAATGAATTTGTGCATAGCTTGGCCCGTTCCCGAATAAATTGTACAAGTTACATAAGAGAAGGGAGTACGGGCCGGTGAACATTTTTTTGAGCTATATTGTGCTGGGACTGTCCTTGTCTGCGCCTGTGGGGCCAGTGAATGCGGCGCAAATAGACAAAGGAATTAAAACGGTTTTTGGCATGCATGGATTTTCGGTTTAGGCGCCATGACAGCGGATGGGCTGTACATGCTTTTTTTATCTATTTCGGGCTGTCGCAGTTCTTGACCGCTCCATTTGTAAAACGTTTTTGTGGCTGTTCGGCTTTTTTGTCCTGACCTATACCGGAATTGAAACGCTGAAAAACGTCAGAGAACCGATGGATGTGCGAAGCTCACGGGGAAACCGTCATTTAGAAAACATTCGCATCGGGTTTTCTCATTTCATTGTCAAACCCATTGAGCATCCTTTTTTGGCTTGGAATTTACGGAAGCATTCTTGCGAAAACAGCAGAGGCCTACAATATGAATCAGCTTCTAATCTATAGCTCCGGCATCATGATCGGCATTTTAATCTGGGATTTCTGCATGGCTATCACAGCCAGTACGTTCAGAAACCTGCTTCATGAAAAGCTATTGAGAGGATTGACCGGAATCGCCGGTGTATCCCTCCTCGTGTTTGGCTTTTACTTTGGTTATCAGGGCATCAAACAGTTATTGGGCTGATTCATGAAGGACAGTCACCTGCCGCTTCCAGTTTTAATATAGTATCCAGATGATACTGGAGGTGGATCAATGGTGAATGGGATTTACACCAAAAAGTTTTTCTGGAACGTATTCAGGAAGAGCTTCCTGAATGGCAAAGAATCGCTTTTGAGCTGCTGGCAGAAACTCTGGGGGACGACGCGGATACGTTTCCGTGCATTCCCGGACGCCAGGCGTTTCTTGACTGATCAGCTTCGGATTGCTTTTGCCGGAGATCCGCGGGAAAACCGCACAGCGGAGGAACTGGCTCCGTTGCTTGCGGAGTACGGCAAGATATCGCGGACACGGGAAAATACGCATCCCTCGTTGTGTTGTTTGATACACCGGAAGATTTGGCGGAGCATTATTCGATTGAAGCGTATGAAGAGCTGTTTTGGCGCTTTTAAATAGACTGAGTCATCAAGACGAAAAAAAGAATGGCCGGAAGACATTCCGGCCGATCCCGAGCATTATAAATGGGAGTTTTGTTTTGACGGCGAGCCGTATTTCATTCTGTGCGCTACACCGGCGCACGAGGCGAGAAAAAGCCGAAGCTTTCCTTTTTTTATGATCACGTTTCAGCCAAGGTGGGTGTTTGAGGACCTAAATGGATCAACTGCATTTGGCCGTAACATGAGCAGGCTGATCCGACGGAGGCCTATGATCAGGCTCCGATTCACCCCAAATTAGGCTGGTACGGAGGAAAAGGATAATCGTGAATGGAAGCAGTATTTCCTCCGTGATGACGAAAAACAGGTATCGAAGTGCCCGTTTTCTTATTTAAAGAACATGTTCAACAAAATGAAATAAATCAAGGACTGGCAGGGCGATCTTTATGACCCTGCTTTTTTTGATAGATCATGGTCACGATGGCGATGATCACGAGAAAACCTATGCTGACGAAAAACCGGGCCGGCTTGATTTTTCAAACAATGTACCGGACACAGCCGCAGCAATCAGAACCATCGCTAAATAAATTTGCGTTTTTCCCATGCCCTCGGGATCAGTCAGCTTTTTGCTGGAGAACAGGATAAACAGCCAAGTGTATAAAAAGCATAAGCCCCGCAGCTGTTGTCATATGCTCATAAATGTTTTTAGGCAGCACTAACGACAGAATAATGGAGAGGACAAGCCCCGCAAACGTCAGCCCAAGTGCCGGCCAGCATATTTTTTTGCCTTCCTTTAGAGTAAAGCATTTCGGCGCATCGCCGTCATCAGCCATTGTACAAAGCAATGTCGTAACCGCAAATAGCGAAGCGACAAGGGTCGAGAACCCGGCGATGATGAAAATCCCGTTAAATATATCAAGGATGATCTCAAATTATATCCTTTTAATGACGTAATGAACGGACTGTCCTGTTCAGTAAACGCGTGTAACGGAACCAAAAGCAGAGCAAGCCCGATTGAAATGATATAAATAATCGCCAGCGTCGCCAGCATCAGTTTCCTGATTTAGACGCTTCCTCAGGTTTTTTTAAGTGAACCGCCATCAGCCCCATGACCTCAATTCCGCCAAAAGCGTAAAACGCGTAGATTAAACCTGTCCACAGCCCCATGGCGCCGTATGGGAAAAAACTCACTCGTCTTATTTGGAACATGTATGCCATGATTTCCGCCGGACAGGATACCGCATAAAGCCAGGATGGCAATGACAATAAACATAAAAATAGCAGCTGTTTTAATGACTGCCAGCACGTTTTCTGTTTTTTTCAAAGACGGACAGGCCGGTGAAAATAATAAGGAGCCCCAGTACTGCGTAGATTGGAGGCAAACACCCATAGCGGCACTTGAGGAAACCAATGCTTCGTAAAGAGCGAAATGGCTGTCAGCTGGCTTCCGGTAATCAGCATTTCTGATGACCAGTACACCCAGCCGTTGCTGAAGCCTGCCCATTTGCCGAATGCTTTTTCGGGCATACGCACAAAACGAACCCCTTTTCCGGCTGCTTCGCCGATAGCTTGGCGAGCTGTTCAAAGACAAAATACGTACCGATCCCTGCGATCAGAAATGAAAGGAGAACGGAAAAACCGCTTTTACAATTGCGATGCTGGAACCGAGAAAGAAGCCTGTTCCAATCGTGCAGCCGACTCCGATCAGTGACAGCTGCCACCAAGCCAGATTCCCTTTTTGGCTGGTCTTTTTTGTTTGGCTCATTATTTATTCAACCCCTTTTATCTAAGGTTAGATTGTGATCTGTCCGAAGCTTATATACATCGGATTTTTTGCCTCTTTTTACATGGAGAAACGGCCGGACGCTCATACTAATGAAAAAAGGAGCAAACCAATGACACAGCAATATATTGTGGAGCCGAAAAAGGGCTTGGGCTGAAGCTTCAAAAAAGGGCAGATTTTAAAGGTGGTTGATGTAGAAGGGCAGCAGGTGGCTGATTTTGTCGCATACCATGCCAAGGATTTTATGAACACCTTGATCAGGGAGCGACGATAGACGCCAATCACTCCATTCATGTGAAGGTCAACGACCATCTCTACTTCCAACCTGTATAAGCCGATGTTAACCCTGATTGAAGATACGGTCGGCAAGCATGATCTGCTGCTGCCCGCCTGCCGTCCTGATATGAACAGGCTCTTATATGGGAAGCAAAAGGATGAGTTTCCAGGATACGTGCTATGACAATATGAACCGTGCGCTTGAGCAGTTTGGCGTACCGAAGCCTCACATGCATTACCCATTTGCGATTTTTATGAATACTGTCCTTGATGAGAAAGGGAATCTGTCTGTGGAAACGCCGCTTTCGAATGCCGGAGATTATGTAAGGCTCAGGGCGGAGATGGATTTAATTGTCGCGTTTTCTTCCTGCCCGATTGAAAAGGGAAATGCAATGGCGACAGTGTGACATCCATACGGGTTGAAGTCAGCTGATCTCTTGTTCACTGTGAATGAAGACCTGTGCTATATTTAATAGGATACATAACAGTCATGATTCATTTTCATTGATTTGGGAAATGATCAGTAACAAGGGAAAAATGTACAGGAGGAATGATTGGGATGAGCATGCAGGAAAAAATTATGCGTGAGTTACATGTGAAGCCCTCAATTGATCCAAAGCAAGAAATTGAGGACCGAGTCAATTTTTAAAACAATATGTAAAGAAAAACTGGTGCTAAAGGCTTTGTATTGGGAATCAGCGGCGGCCAGGATTCAACACTTGCGGGAAGACTCGCTCAGCTTGCGGTGGAGAGCATTCGCGAGGAGGGCGGAGACGCTCAATTTATCGCGGTCCGTCTTCCGCATGGCACACAGCAGGATGAAGACGATGCCCAGCTTGCTTTGAAGTTTATTAAGCCGGATAAATCATGGAAGTTTGATATTAAATCAACAGTCAGCGCTTTTTTCTGATCAGTATCAGCAGGAAACAGGCGATCAGCTGACTGACTTTAATAAAGGAAACGTAAAAGCAAGAACAAGAATGATCGCGCAATACGCGATCGGCGGCCAAGGAAGGCCTTCTTGTGTTAGGAACAGACCATGCTGCTGAAGCAGTGACCGGTTTCTTTACGAAGTACGGTGACGGCGGAGCAGACCTCCTGCCGCTGACAGGCTTGACGAAACGCCAGGGAAGAACCCTGCTGAAAGAGCTGGGTGCACCGGAACGCTTATACTTAAAAGAACCGACTGCCGATCTGCTCGACGAAAAACCGCAGCAGTCGGATGAAACAGAGCTTGGCATTTCCTACGACGAGATTGACGATTATCTCGAAGGAAAAGAAGTATCAGCGAAAGTATCAGAAGCGCTGGAAAACGCTAGCATGACTGAACATAAACGCCAGGTTCCGGCGTCTATGTTTGATGACTGGTGGAAATAAGTTGAAGAAAGCCCGCTCTCGGAGCGGGCTTTTGTCGTGTACAGGAGCTTTATTTGATGCGGATATGATTCAGCTTTACCATTAATCTGTCGGCGAACCTTCGGAGGCCGCCTCGTATCAGGATCTAATGGGAGTTCGGCTCGCGGCAATGTTCTCTGCCACATCCTGAATCGACAGGTTGTCTGTTTGAATGTGGTCCTCAAAATGGGTGATGATAAACCTTCAACGCAGCGGTCAATTTGTTTGGCGGCCCATGAGTTTTTTCCTTCTGCTCTGGTGCGCAGCCTTTTAACAAGGTTTCCTTTGAAGCCATTAGTGTAAAGTGGTGAACGATCCTGCCTTCCTGTCTGAGCCTGCCGATGATCTCATTGAAGTATTCAGGATGTACAATCGTCATAGGCACAATAAGGATGCCGCGGTATGTATCTGTCAGAAGCTAGCAAACTGTAATTGAACGCCCGCCATAAAGGATAGCTTTGAAAATCGTCCTTTGCGATCTCCTGCGGCACCATGGAGCGCAGCGCAAAACCCATTTTCTCGGGATCATACACGTAAGATGGGTTCAGCCTTCTGTGCAGTTCGAAGGCTGTTTGTGTTTTTCCCCGAACCGAATGCCCCGTTTATCCAAATGATCATCGCCATTTCTCCTTCCTATTTATCATACAGAAAAGACCCTTCCATCGAAGAGTCAGCTGGAAAAAACAATAAAGGCGGAAGGTTTTAATGCTTTTTTGCGTCGAAGTATTAAAATACCTGCAGAAATGTTGTACAATGAATGTCATTCAGGCAAAAATGGCTAAACAACAAAGCGCACTATAAGCTTGACCGGTAAAGCCGGTATCTATATAAATATTCAAATAAGCATATAATGAATATAAAATTTCATTCCTTAGGAGGATTTCGCCGAAGATGAACGCTAAACGAGCCATCCCAGTAAGAGAAAGAAATATCGTCCTGATCGGATTCATGGGTGTAGGAAAAACAACAATCGGCCAATTGGTCGCTAAAAATTATATAGAGATTTTATTGATATTGACCAGCAGATCGAAAAGGATTTCAATATGTCAATTCCTGAGATATTTGAGAAAAAAGGGAGAAGACTTTTTCCGGAAAACGGAGAAGGAATATATTTTAGACATCTGCCATCATAAACGATTCAAAATCGTATCTCTGGGCAGGGGGATCTTTTAAACAAGAAGAAATCAGAAATTGCTGTCTGGAAAACTGTCTCGTGCTTCATCTGGACCTGTCATGGGAGAACTGGAAGCAGCGCGCGGATTTATTGATCGAAAGCCGCCCTGTACTGCATAACCGTTCAATGGATGAAATGGAACAGCTGTTTAACGAAAGAAAAGTCATTTATGACAAGCACAATTCAAAAGTGGCAACAGACAACCTTTCCCCGGAAGAGGTTGCCGATTACATTGTTGAGACATTAAAATTGGCTGGGATCTTTATCAGCCGATGTAAAAAGCCGTGCG
>JAENHJ010000323.1:74400-108383 GCA_025330945.1 Mucuna pruriens | reverse complement strand
GCACCCGCAATCATGGTCATGGTGATGTCCCGCTTTTTTCAGGCGACTTGATAAATAGATATGCTTGGACGGCGGTCAGAATGGCCAGCAGGAAGATCGCAATAAAGGAAAGATAGGCATATTTCATATTGATATATTTTGTTAGATTTCCTGAGGCATGCAGATGATAAAAGAAAAACGTAAATCCCATCAGCACCAATAGACGAAACATCCAATCACCCCTTTACCAGTAGTGATCCCGCTAAAACAATCACGACAATGTAATGTGTAATCAGCAGGAAAAACAAATCGTTTTTTTGAAGGCCGCAAGCATCATCAATAGATTCTTAATATCCACCATTGCGCCAAAGACGAGAAAGGCGATTAACGATCCTAATGAAAATGTGCTGCTGAAGGAAGACGCGATGAACGCATCAACTTCTGAACAAAGCGACATGACAAACGCCAGACCCATCATCACGAGGGAAGAGGATACATCATTCTGCCCGATCGCAAGCAGAGTGGATGTTTTGACATACGTCTGCATAGCGGCTGCGATAAAGGCGCCGATGATTAAATATTTCCCCACGGAGAAAAAATTCATCAATGGCATGCCGCAAGGTCCCGCCCAGTTTTTGGAGCAAGGTGCCGTGATGATGATGGTGGTGCCCGGTTCATCAGGCTTTAAAAGCTGGTTATCCTTAAATTGATAGGATAAAATGACCCCGATGATCAGCGAAACGGCGAGAGCCAGTCCGCCTCTGTAAAAGACCACGCTCCATCTATTCCCAAACGCAATATAAGTAGAAAATAAACGATAGGATTAATGATAGGCGCGGTCAGCATGAAAGCAACGCCCGCATGCAGAGGAACTCCCTTTAACAGAAGCCGCCTCGTAATCGGGATGATGCCGCATTCGCAGGCGGGAAATAAAACGCCGGGCCAGCGCACCGAATAAAACGGCGAGAAAACGGTTTTTCGGCATGATTCTTGCAATCATTTCTTCAGAAACAAACATTTGAATGATTCCGGAAAGTATGACGCCAATCAGAATAAACGGAATGGCTTCTATTAAAATGCTGATAAAAATAGAATTCAGCTGAAGAAAAGATGATTGTGCTGTCACAATAAAACCTCCGCTCATGTTAAGCTGCCTTTCTTATGATACCAGAAAAAAGGCACTGCTTGTTTGACGGAGGAAGGGAAAGGATCGTTTCACTTTGGTTAGGATTCCAAAAACCGAGTAGGATACTGTCTGTTTCTGCAGCTTCTTTTCCGAGCCAAATCAGGTGTCCCCCATGAGTGAAGCAAACAGAGAACAGCGCCACGAATGTGCTCTTTTGCATGATGTGCATGTGACAAGTCAACCAATCCATCATAAACACTTTGCATAATCAGCACGGGACATGAGATGGCCTGCAGTTCTTTTTAAAGAGACAGCGGCGGTTTGTGACAAGTCAAGAAGAAATCCTTCACCCGAGCGCTGCCGGCTGTTCATTTTCCGAAATGCTTCTATGTCTTTTCATCCATCAAGGACTTGATTCGCTGAAACGGAAGCGTGCTGAATTTGGGGCTCATAGCTCGAAACATCAAACGCGGAAAGCGTTATTCAAAAGAAGAAATCAGCTTCCATATCCACTTTTTCCACCGGCGGGCGGAAGAGAATTCTCCCCAATTTATATTCAGTGTCTTTTGGGTGAGCCACTCTTTGGTGACCGCGGATTGCAAAGGTCAATGTATTTACTCTTTCCGGATAATGTGAGGCAAAGCATATGCCGCTCGGCCCTCCTGCTGAGATGGCGATCACATGGACGCTGTCGATTTTGTAAATGATCTAATAATTTCACATAGAAACGGCAGGCATTGGCAAGACTTTTTCCAATTTCTTTTGACGTTCGTCCATAGCCGGGCCTTGAAGGCGTAATGATGGAATACCCTTGCTCAATCAACGCTGTGTCCCGAATTCCTCGTAACAATTTGAATGCCCGCCATGCATGACAAGGATGGGGTTCCCTTTCCTGTCACAGAATATTCTAGTGTATGTCCTTCGAAGGTGATCGTTTCGACTCGTCTTTTCATCTGTTTCTCCCATTGGTTTTTGCCTATTATAGAGTTTTCAGCAATTGACCACAAGGAGAAGAAATGAATAAACAAAGGCCCTTGAAATATGATATACTTTGTATTGATATTCATTCTCAATTAAAACTTTGATATAGATGTGAACGGGAGGCAGGACGGATGGCTGAGAATCAAGAGGTATATGACGTTACGATTATAGGCAGGGGCCGATTAGGCTGTTTACTGCTTTTTACTGCAGGGATGCGGGAGCTGAAAACAAAGGTAATCGAATTTTTGCCGAAGCTCGGAGGGAAAGGTGTCTTTATTTTTTCCTGAGAAAATCATTCGCGATATCGGCGGCATACCGGGGATTGCGGGAAAGCAGCTGATCGAGCAGCTGAAGGAGCAGGCGGCAACGTTTGATCCTGATATCGTGCTTGAATCAGCGTGACCGGGTTTGAACGCCTGGAATGACGGCACCATTGTTCTGACAGGTTCTGAAGGCCACTATACAAGAACTGTGATTTTGGCTTGCGGCATGGGTACGCTTGAGGTCAATGAGTTTGACAGCGAGGATGCGGGGCCCGATATGCGGGCAAAAATCTTCATTACGGAGTGGAGAAGCTCGATGCGTTTAAAGAAAGCGCGTGGTGATATCAGGCGGCGGAGATACTGCGGTCGATTGGGCTAATGAACTTGAACCGATTGCGGCGTCTGTGACTGTCGTTCATCGCCGCGAGGAATTCGGCGGAATGGAAAGCAGTGTGACGAAAATGAAGCAATCATCGGTGCGGGTGCTTACGCCTTATCGGCTGGAGCAGTTGAACGGAGATGAAGAGCGCATCAAAAGCGTGACCGTTGTCATACGGAGTCTAGCCAGAGGGAAGACATAGAAATTGATGAGCTGATCATCAATCATGGGTTCAAAATTGATCTCGGGCCGATGAAGGAGTGGGGGCTGAGATTGAAGAAGGCAGGGTGAAAGCTGACAGACATATGCGAACGAATCTTCCGGGCGTGTTTTGTGGCGGGCGACGCGGCTTTTTTTTATGAAAGCAAGCTGAGATTAATTGCCGGCGGCTTTACCGAAGGCCCGACAGCAGTCAACAGCGCTAAGGCTTATTTGGATCCTAAGGCTGAGAATATGGCGGATGTATTCAACCCATCATAAAAATTGGTACATAAATAAAACAGCCCTTGGGGGAAAGGGCTGTTTGCCATCAGCTGTGAAGGAGTTTTTTCCGTCTTGTTGATTCTGAATGAAAGCAAACAATTCATCCTGTTCTTGTACAGCTGTGAATCCATAAGCTTCGGCAGCTGAGTCATCGCCTATACAGACGATAGGGGGCCGGCTTTGCTGACGGTTCCGGCAAAATGCCAATTTGTTCGCCACCATTGATCAATTGCTGAACGGACAGCTTGTTCGGGCAAATGACCATGTGCAGCGGGGATTCACTGATGGTACGCTGAATCATGTGGGTGAACCGGTCATCTATGACGTTTTCATGAGTGATATAAAACGAACAGGATTCATGCTTTGGCATGTTTTCCACTGCATGGCGGCTCCCGACAACAAGACGTTTCTCTGAATCAGGCTGAATGGCGGTGACAAGAAAACCCCCGTTTTTCAAGCTCCGTCTTTGCTTGTTCAGATGCTGCACTCAGTTTCGCTGTCAGCTGGCGGATGTCGATTTTTTCTGAGAAGCCAGTGCTCTGAAAAATTACAAACCGCCCGGCGCGATGTGAAAAAAAACGTCTTCAAAGGTGCCAATCTTTCGAAGAATGTCTTCATTGACAGGCATGTTTTCGGTCCGCCATTTCGGCCACTCGATGACATCGGCGCCGGAATCGCGCAGCTTGTCTGCAAGCGGGTCTTCATCTTCGCCATGAGTCACAACCATCAAATGCCGTCCGATGAGCGGTTTGCTTTCAAACCAGCTGTGTGTTTGAAAGTTGACGATGTCTCCGATGACGATAATCGCAGGGTTTGTAATCTGGTGTTCCTGCACTTTTGCTGAATGTTCTCAAGCGTTCCTTTCACACTCCGCTGGCGGCCCCACGTTCCCCATTGGATGACAATGACAGGGACAGAAGGCGATTTTCCGTATGAAATAAGCTGCTGGCAAATATAAGACAAGTTCTTGACACCCATGTAAAAAACAAGGTTTGAACGCTTCGTGCAAGCCCTTCCCAGTCAGGTTCGGCGTGCCTTTTAATGATTTATCATGCGCTGTAATCATGGCAAAGACGATGCGAAATCCCGATGCGTGACGGGGATGCCCGCATATAGCGGCGCTGCAATTCCAGAGGTGATTCCCGGCACCATTTCATAGCGAATGCCGTGCTCATGAAGAGCATCTGCTTCCTCGCCGACTCTGCCGGAATACGCTCGGATCTCCGCCCTTCAAGCGAACGACGGTTAACCCATTTAATGCTTTTCAACCAGCAGGGCGTTAATTTCTTTTTGTTTCATAAAATGGCGGTTTGGCAGTTTTCCGCAATAAATAAACTGGCAGTCCGGTGATGCAAATTCCGAGCAGCTTCGGGTTGGCGAGCCGGTCATATAAAATCACATCTGCTTCCTCGAGCGCCTGTTTTCCTTTGATGGTGAGCAGGCCTGGGTCGCCGGGTCCGGCTCCCACGAAATATACGATTCCGTTCTTCATGATCATGTCATCCTTCCGTCACTGTAAAAAATGAAGGACCACTAGAAAAGTGATCCGGTCTTTTGATCAATATACGAGATAAACATGTTCTCCTTCGATCAGCGTTTCATATGTTTTGACGCATCCGTGGTCAGGTTCTTGGACGATTCCGTCTTCTAAGGAAATTTTCCAGTCGTGCATCGGGCAGAAAACATATTGACCGCTGACGATGCCTTCTGCCAGGACGCCGCCCTTATGCGGACAGCGGTTTTTTCGATGGCGCGGATGCTTCCGTCTGAAAGCTTGAAAACCGCGAGCTCCTTATCTTCAATATACACTGTTTTGCCTAATTGTTCAGGCAATTCTTCAATTTTTCCGATACATACTTTTGTTACGTCTTTGTTTACCATGTCCATTCCTCCTCAATGATTGTTTTTGTCATTATGATGTGGTCACGACATTTTCAAATAATTCTTTCGAAGTTTGTTTATCCTCTAAAAAGTCTTTCCACGGATCCTTGTGGACAGAGAGTGTTTCATTCATTCGGTCGTTCAGCTCCTGCCGCTTTTCCGGATCGTTTAACACGGATTGGACATGGGATAAACCGACGCGCTCAAGCCATGCGGACGTACGCTCCAGATAGTTTGCGGTTTCCCTGTAATATTGCAGGTAAGCGCCTGCGTATTCTAAGACTTCTTCATTTGTTTTCACCTTCATCAGCAAATCGCCGGCACGCAAATGGGTTCCGCCGTTTCCGCCGACATAAAGCTCCCAGCCTCCGTCGATGCCGACAACGCCAAGGTCCTTAATGCCGGATTCCCGCACAGTTTCGCGGGCATGCAGACACGGCCATTTTGACTTTGTGCGGCGTGTTCAACCCTTCGAATTTTTCTCAAGCGCAATGCCCAGTGCCATGGAGTCTTGTGTGCCGAAGCAGGCAGAATTGCTCGCCTACACATGTTTTTCACTGTGCGGGGCGTTTTTCCGTACGCGTAGCCCGACGGCATATCAAGATCTTCCCATACCTTCGGAAGGTCTTCTTTTTCACGCCGATAAGATCAATTCGCTGGCCGCCTGTCATTTTCACGAGCGGGATCTCATATTTGTCAACGACATCGGCGATCTTGCGCAAATCTGTGGAGTTGGTCACGCCGCCGTACATCCGAGGAACGACTGAGTATGTTCCGTCTTTTTTGAATATTGGCGTGCATTCGTTCATTAACAAAGCAGGATGTCCGGTCATCCTCGTATTTGGTTGGATTGATCATGCCTAAGTAGTAGTTCAGAGCCGGCCGGCATTTGGAACAGCCTTCTGGCGTTTTCCAGCCGAGCACATTCATGACTTCTCTTGTATGTGACAGCCCTTTGGCTTTGATTTCTTCTACGACTTCATCTCTCGACAATGTGGTGCAGCCTGCAAATGGTTCTTTTTGCGCTGACGCATCAAAGTCTGATCCGAGCGTATGCTGGAGGATTTCTTCTACGAGCGGCTTACAGCCTCCGCATGAGCGGGATGCACCGGTGCATGCTTTGATTTCGTCCGTTGACGAGCAGCCCTTTTTCCTGTATGGCTTGAATAATCGCACCTTTTGACACGCCGTTACAGCCGCAGATGATTTCATCGTCGCTCATCGCTGCGGTTATGCTTGTGCCTGCTTCTTGGCTGAGGGCTGTAAGATTGATATTTTAGAGGTTTCAGAGATATCGGCTTCTTTTTGAATCATAGAAAACAGGCGGTTGCCTTCGCTGCTGTCGCCGAATAAAACAGCACCGACAATTTGATTGCCTCTCAGGACGATTTTTTATAGATGCCGTCCTGCTCATCGAAGACTTTAATCGCTTTTTTCCTCTGATTCGTTAAAGTCACCGGCAGAGAAGACCTCGACGCCTGATACCTTTAACTGTGTGGAGAGAACGGAGCCCTCATACGGTTTTGTTTCGATGCCGCAAATATGCTTCGCCAGCACTTTTGCCTGTTCATAAAGCGGCGCCACAAGCCCGTAGGCGATTCCTCGGTGCTCGGCATTCGCCGACCGCGTAAATGTGCGGGATTTCAGTCTGCATATAATCGTTGACGATGATGCCGCGGTTAACCGGAATGCCGCTCTCGGCCCCCGAGCGTTGTATTTGGGCGGATGCCGACAGCCATGACGACTAAATCAGCTTCAATGCTTGTGCCATCCGCTTGAATCGGAGGCCTTCGACACGGTCGTCACCGACAATTTCTTCTGTTTGCTTTTTCAAGTAAAAAGGTCATACCTTGTTTTTCTAACTCGTTTTGCAGCAGGCGTCCTGCCGTTGCATCAAGCTGGCGCTCCATCAGGAATGGGGCAGGTGGATGACGGACACGTCCATGCCAAGATTCAGCAGTCCGCGAGCTGCTTCCAAACCAGAAGTCCTCCGCCGATGACGGCTGCTTTTTATATTGTTTTGACGCGGCGAGCATTGTGTCTGTATCTTTTATGTCCCGGAAAGCTGTGACGCCTTTTTTGTCTGCGCCCGGAATCGGAAGGATAAAAGGGACCGAGCCTGTCGCCAGGATCAATTCATCGTAAGGCTGGATTCTGTCTGCATCTGTGATGACTGTTTTGTTTTCCGTGTCCACTTTGATGACTGTTTCATTTGTATACAATTGAATGTTGTTTTCTTCGTACCAGTCCCAATCGTTTAACGTAATATCTTTAATATCTGTATCGCCTTGAAGCACTTTTGACAAAAGGATTCGGTTGTAGTTGGGATGCGGTTCGGCACCGAAAATTGTGATCTGAAACTCGTCTTTAGCAACACTCAGTATCTCTTCAATGGCCCTTACCCCCGGCCATTCCATTACCAACAAGAACTAGCTGTTTTTTTCCCATCAGATGATCCGCTCCTTATCAATGTTTTTTCCAGCGTAGCACAGCAAAAGGAATATTTAAGATACATGTTATAAAATGTAACAAAATATACGAAAAGTTCTAAAATTTTATGAAAAATTTAAATAGGTCTGATTCGGACGGCGCATACCTTAAAACCGGGCATTTTACAGGCTGGATCTAAGGCTTCCCCGATTAAATCATTCACATTTTGAGCGTCTGCCCAATGGATGGGAACAAAAAACAGTATCTTTTCTGATTTGTTCTGATAATTTGCTGCGGACGGTGATGCTTCCCCGCGGCGATTCTATTTTTACCAGTACACGGTCCTCGATATTGTAGGTCGCTGCTGTTTGCGGATGGATTTCCATAAACGATTCAAAATGTCTCGCGGCAAGGGCGGCGCTTTTTCTTGTTTGGACGCCTGTTAAGTAGTGAGACATGACTCTGCCTGTCGTTAAATAAAGCGGATAATCGGCTGTCGGCTTCTCTTTTGGAACAGGTGGTTCGTTTGGAATCACACTTAATGCCGCTTTTTGATCCGGATGAGCAAATGATTCTGTAAACAAGCGCCCAGTTCCGGGATGATCAGATTCCGGACACGGCCAATGAATGCCGCCTTCACGTCTGAGCCTGCCGTATGAGATGCCTGAATAATCAGCAATCCCGCCTCGGCTCGCTTCTCTCAATTCATTAAAAATATCCTCCGCTGACGTATAAGAAAAGTAGCGGCCCTTGCCGAGAACGGATGCGAGATCACAAATGATCTGCCAATCATGCTTTGCTTCGCCGGGACATGGCCGGCTTGCTTCTCTTAATGTCACGCGTCCTTCTACATTTGTCATGGTGCCTTCATCTTCTAAGTAAGAGGAGGCAGGTAAAATCACATCTGCGTATTTCGCAGTCTCAGAAATAAACAAATCGATTGCAACAAAGAATGTCAGTTTTCTTAAAGCCTTTTTTTACGAGATTCGCATTTGGGCTGGAGACAGCAGGGTTGGAGCACATGAGGAACAGTCCTTTGATGTCGCCGTCATTGATTTTTTCCATCATTTCATAGGCTGAGACACCTTTTCGCGGGAGTTCATCCTGATGGATTCCCCCACACTTTCGCAATATGTGCCCGGTGTTCTTCGTTTTCGATAGAACGGTAGCCCGGAAGCTGATCGGCTTTTTTTGCATGCTCTGGCGCCTTGCCCGTTGCCTTGTCCGGTGATCGCCCCGTAACCCGAGTAAGGCTTGCCGATTTTCCTGTGATCAGCACCATGTTTAAGAAGCCTTTCACAGCCGCTGTTCCATCGGTTTGCTGTTCAATCCCGCGGGCTGTAAACAGCATGCCGGACGTTTCCCTTGGCAAACTTTACAGCAGCTTTTCTTATATCCACCAGCGAGACACTCGTCTGTTCGGCGATGTCATTCAGGTCCAACGAGTCAGTATGCTGCTTCAGCTCTTCGAATCCATTTGTTCGTGATTGAATGAAATCTTCGTTTATAAGCTGTTCGTCAATGATGATTTTGACGAGACCGTTGGCAAGAGCGGCGTCTGTGCCGGGTTTGATTTTCAGATGAAGATCGGCGATTTTCGTTGTCGCTGTTTCACGCGGATCAATGGCAATGAAGTAAGCTCCGTTTTCTTTCGCTTTTTTAAAATACGGCATAATCGTAGGCTGGCATTCCGCAATATTGGTGCCGGCCAGAATGATCACACGGGTGTGGGGAATGTCTGATAAAGGATTCGTTAAGCCTCTGTCCGCGCCGAATGTTTGGTTGGCTGCGGTGGCTGCGGCGGACATACAAAGTCTCCCGTTGTAGTCGATGTATTTTGTCTGTAAGCCTACTCGTGCGAACTTCCCAACAAATACGCCTCTTCATTTGTAATCGAGGCGCTTCCGTATACCGCCATGGCGTCATGTCCGTGTTCAGTTTGGATCATTGTCACTTGGTCTTTGATATGATTCAGTGCTTCTTCCCAGGAAACAGGCATAAACTCGCCGTTTTTTCTTCAGCAGCGGCCGGGTGATGCGAGGAGGAGTTCAATGCATGCTGGTGAGCATTCATGCCCTTCATGCATAGCCGACCATGTGTTTGTAGGATTATCAATCCCGATCGCAGTGTACTTTTTCCGCGTGACGATGGTTTGTTCCACGGAGCTGCATTTTGCACTGCATGCTGCAAAACAGGCATTGAGTGTCATATGTTTTTTCTGATTGGACGTCTTGCTGTTTATCACGGAAATATCTAAGCAGTCGTTCAGTCAAAATGCCTCATCCTTTCTTATATGCCCCGTCTCTACAGTCGGGTTTTGAATCAGTGACAGATCTGTTTGGGCTTTCCAGCAGCTGTGTGCCTTAGGTCTTCTTCGAATAGCACTTCTCTGATATGAACGATCCCGAGACGGTCTATCCACTGATGAACTGCTTCTAAGTAATGAGCCGTTTCCCGATAATACTGGATCAGTCCTTTGATCATGCCGGCAGTGCTGTCTTCGTTCTCAGTCACGCAAAACAGAAACTCCTGAACGGGCATGAGTTCCCCGGACGCCTCCGATGTAAATGTCCCAGCCAGCTTTGTGTCCGAATTGCGCCGACATCTTGCAGGGCGGCATCGGTGCAGTCTGTTTCACATGATAAGCTGATAGAAATGGGAGCGGGTAAGGGAAGCGTCTCAAGTTGTCTTTCGATTTGGGCTGCCAGCTGCTGAATCGATCGATTTTGCCCGCATGTACATGCTTTGATGCTTTGCAGCGCGTGTCGGTGTTCATCGGTGTAAACGGGCATCTTCAGGTCTTTTTTATGTTCGGGAGATCCGCAGGCTTGATCCCGGAAAGCTTCAGCCTTTGGCCGTGAGTGATGGATACGTCGGGAATGCTGTATGCCTCAATGATGTTGGCGATGGTTCTTAGCTGCTCCGCGTTTGTCCGCCGCCGTACATTTGCGGAATCAGGATGCATGTCTCTTCAGTGGCTGGCTCAGGCTGGACAAACCCGGGTACAGCATTTCCAGATAGTATTGAATCGCAGGAACACAAGTACTGCATCCTTTTTTTTTTTTCCAGTCAAGCTGGTTCATCACTTCTGCCGGATTAGTGAATGGCCTGCGCTGAAGCTCAGCGATGATGTCGTCTTCTGTAAAATCAGTACAGCTGCAAAACGAAGGTGTGCCGGCGGGCTTCGTATATTCGCTGTTGGTCATGTATCTCAAAAGGTCTTCAACGAGCGGTTTGCATCCTCCGCAGGACCCAGTGGCTTTGGTGCAGTGCTTGACTTCCTCAACAGTTGTTAAGTTATTCGTGTGCACCGCGTCTTCAATCGCGCCTTTCGTCACTGTGTTGCATTGGCAAATCGTTTCACTGGAAGGCATGGATTCAAATAAAAGGGCCGCTTGTCTCGGTTCGATGATCTGCTTTTTGACAATGGAGATGTCTCGTTGTTTAAGCAGGCTGTCGAGAAAGCCGCTGCTTGTCACGGGTGTCTCCGAATAAAATAACGCCGGCCAGTTTGTCATCTACAAAAGCGCTTTTTATAAACGCCTGCTTGTTCGTCGTAGATTTTGATGCTCGTCGTGCGTTCATCCTCTTGGATCTTTCCTGCTGACCACACATCGATTCCAGCTATTTTTAACGCCGCAGATGGTGCTGAGCCTTGATATTCCTCACATGGAACGCCGCAAATATGACTGGCGAGAACTTTTCCCTGCTCATAAAGCGGAGCCACCAATCCGTACACCGTTCCGTTATGTTCAGCGCATTCACCAACGGCGTAGATATTCGGTTCGCTTGTCTGCATGAAGTCATTCACGATGATCCGCGGTTCACTTTGATTCCAGCGGATACAGCTAATTCAATATTCGGTCTGACGCCGGCCGCCATCACAATCAAGTCTGCTTTTTAATGAAGAGCCATCTTTAAAATGGATTCGGTCTGCCTTGGTGGCGCCGGAAATGGAGACGGTGTCTTTCTCCAAAAGAAAGGTTAGGCCTTTTTTGTTCCAGCTCTGTTTGCAGCAGCCGCGCTGTTTGATCGAGCTGTTTTTGCATAATGCCGGCGGAGTGGTGAATGACGCTGACATCCATACCGAGATGCTGTAAACCGACTGCAGCTTCCAGTCCTAATAAGCCGGCTCCGATTACCGCAGCCTTTTGAAAGTGCTGGGCCATCTTCATCAGCGCTTGGCAGTCTTCTATTGTCCGAAATCCATAGACGCCTTTTTTGTCTGCCCCGGGGATAGGGAGAATATGAGGAGGAGCCTGTTGCCACAATTAATTTGTCATACGACAGGATGCGTTTCCGATCTGTGATGACCTGCTGCTGATCTGTATCAATCTGAATAACCGTTTCGCCTGTGTAAAGCGTGATCCCGTGCTTGTCGTACCAATCCTTGCTGTTCAGTGTAATATCATCGAGTGACGCTTCACCCTGCAATACAGAGGATAAGAGAATGCGATTGTAATTGGGATGCGGCTCGCTTCCGAAAATGACAATCTCAAACATGTGGCGATTCAGCTTTAATACTTCTTCAATACAGCGGATTCCGGCCATGCCGTTTCCCGCTAACACCAATCTTTGTTTCTTCATGTATCAGACCTCCTTTGGCGAAGCTCGTAAGTTTTCTCCTATTAAAATTATGTCACAATGCACTGTTAACGCATTAAACGTGTCACAAAAACTTACACATGTCTTTTCCAGAAAATAATGGTCCTATATCCTTGATTCAGAAAATGTAAAATAATGAGGGTCTAGAAAGGGGAATCTTATGAAGCTGTCGGAACTGAAAACTAGCGGTCATCCACTCACTTTGCTCTGTTCCTTTTTATACTTTGATGTCAGTTTTATGATATGGGTTATGCTTGGGGCGCTGGGTGTTTATATTTCTCAGGATTTTGGCCTGTCTCCTTTTGAGAAAGGGCTTGTCGTAGCTGTGCCGATTTTATCTGGATCTGTGTTTCGTATCATTCTTGGTATTTTAACGGACAGAATCGGACCGAAAAAACGGCAGTGATCGGGATGCTGGTGACGATGATTCCGCTGCTTTGGGGACATTCGGCGGCCGTTCCCTGACTGAGCTGTATGCCATCAGGTTCTGCTTGGCGTGGCGCAAGCTTTGCTGTAGCGCTGCCTATGGCCAGCCGCTGGTATCCGCCTCATTTGCAGGGACTTGCGATGGGGATTGCCGGAGCGGGGAACAGCGGCACGTTGTTTGCAACCCTGTTTGGCCCTCGTCTGGCAGAGCAGTTCGGCTGGCACATTGTCATGGAATTGCGCTAATTCCATTATTGATCGTCTTTATTCTTTTTTGTATCCATGGCAAAGGATTCCCCTGCACAGCCGTCTCCCCAGCCGCTCAAAAAGCTATCTGCATGTGTTCGGGCAAAAGGAAACATGGTTTTCTGCCTGCTGTACAGCGTCACATTTGGCGGATTTGTCGGGCTCTCAAGCTTTTATCTATTTTCTTTGTTGATCAATACCAGCTGTCAAAAATTCACGCAGGGGACTTCGTTACATTATGTGTGGCGGCGGGGAGCTTTTTCCGGCCTGTCGGGGGCTTGATTTCGGATCGTGTCGGCGGCACGAAAGTTCTTTCTGTACTGTTTGTCATCGTGGCACTGTGTATGGCCGGAGTCAGCAGCCTGCCATCTCTTTCAATGGTTATTGTTCTATTGTTTGTCGGAATGATGGGGCTCGGAATGGGTAACGGTGCAGTATTCCAGCTCGTGCCGCAGCGTTTTCGCAAAGAAATTGGCATGGTGACGGGAATCGTCGGTGCGGCCGGAGGAATCGGTGGGTTTTTCCTGCCGAACATCTTAGGATCTCTCAAACAGATGACAGGCACATATGCTATCGGTTTTATCACGTTTTCCTGTATCGCGCTGCTGGCGTTTGCACTTGTGCTTGCCGCAGGCTATTACTGGCGGAAAAGCTGAGCGCGGAAAGCAGCCCGGCGGATGTGTAGGTTTTGACGGACACGCGTTTGTGCGTGTCTTTTTATTTTCTCTTGATTTTCAACAGTGAACCGATCAAAATAAATAGTAATTATTACGATTTGTTAGCAGAGGAGTTTTCTGAATGAATCAACATACGCTGCTCCCGAAAAAACGGAGCGTCTTCAATACTTTGGATCGGTCAGTCCGATCAAAGGCGAGAAACCAGTGGAAAAAGAGAAAATGAAGGACCTGCAAAATATCAGGAAGGATTATTTTTTGATATTCAGCATGTAGGTGTCGCTAATGTGTCCCATCCAGTCACAATCACTTCTGCCATGATGCCTGCCGAGCAAACAACGGCTGCGAACTTTACAATGACTTGTAATTTGCCGAGAAATCAGAAGGGATTAACATGAGCCGGTTAACAGAGCTGCTGCAAGTCTATCATCAAAACGGCTGGATTGTCTCATTTTCCTCTTTCAGCAATTTACGAAAGAGCTTGCAGAAAACATGGACATATCATCTGCCACAGTTGAAGTGAGGTTTCCGTGGTTTTTCGAACGGAAAAGCCCGAAGCTTGAGAAAGCGGGTTTGATGCATGCTGATATATTCATGTCTGTCACCTATCGCAAAGATCAGCCGTTTAAACAGCGTGCCGGCATCTCAGCAAAAGTAACGACTCTGTGCCCTTTGCCCAAGGAAATCAGCGAATACAGTGCCCATAATCAGAGGGGAACGGTCAGCATTTGGGCTGATATTCATCCGGCCGCATCGCTGCCAAGCGATTTTAAAGCAGATTTGCTTCACGCCGCAGAATCAAATGCTTCTGCGAGACTGCATCCGGTATTGAAGCGGCCTGATGAAAAAGCCGTGACAGAAACGGCCTATGAAAATCCGAGGTTTGTTGAGGATCTCGTCCAGGCTGATTGCTGCTGATTTGTTTGAGCTTGAATGGGTGTCAGCCTTTGAGATTGAATGCCGAAATGAAGAATCGATCCATCTCCACGATGCCTATGCGAAGCTGTGTTTTCGAAGGAAGTGGATAAAATATGAAACTCTCATTATTCATTATTGCAGTTCTTATGCCAGCCAGCCTGCTGTCAGCCTGCTCCGATCATGCAGAAGAACACGCAAGTATCAATACAAAGAAAACGGTCGAAAACATAACGGACGTTCGAAAAACAGCAAAAACAAGCATTGATTGGACAAAGCCTTCGGGCGGAGAATACCCGGATATTAAACAGAAGCATGTCTGGATTGATGTGAATGTGAAGGAGCAGAAGGCTTTACATCAAGGAAGGAAGCAACACCATCTATACAATGATGATCTCTTCTGGTCTTGATCAAACAAAGATGATGCTACGCCAAAGGGCACCTTTTATGTAGAGCCTGAACAGGGAGAATGGTTTTTCTCCGAAGGATACCAGGAAGGCGCAGAATACTGGGTATCATGGAAAAATCACGGTGAATTTTTTATTTCATAGTGTGCCAATGACTAAGGATCAAAAAGTCATCAAAACGGAAGCAGAAAACTAGGAACGAAAGCATCTCACGGATGTATCAGGCTGACCATTCCAGATGCGAAATGGGTATATGAAAATATCCCTGAACATACAAAAGTGGTGATCAGCTGAATTGAAAACCGTTGACAAAAAGGAAAAAGACCATACAATTTAAATCGTAACAATTACGTTTTGCGATAAATGGCTTATCATTGTCTGTATCTGTGAAAAGCGGAAAGGCTAAGGATCTTGCTGTCATTGATCCCCATGAAGCGTCTCTTGAAAACTGGAGACGATACACAAGCCGCATTCTGATGAGATATTTGCGCTCTCCATCGGTTCAGCAACGCAAGTGGAGCAATTGCTTTATGAAGCTGCGGTTTTCCGAATGTCGGCAAGGGCAGGATTTGCGATGGGGAAAAAGGATTAAACGCGGTTGGAGTCTTTACTGATTTAGAAATCGGGCGGCAGCGAGAAATGAGCGAAAAAGCTGCTCTACACCATTGTACATACGGCGAAGTATTCAATTTAAATCGTAATCATTCTATTTTAATGGAGGCACTATTATGAAAAAAATTCCGGTTACCGTACTGAGCGGTTATCTAGGTGCGGGAAAAACAACATTGCTGAACAGCATTCTGCAAAATCGCGAAGGCTTGAAAATAGCGGTTATCGTAAACGATATGAGCGAGGTGAACATTGACGCGGGCTTGGTTAAGCAGGAAGGTGGCCTTTCCAGAACAGATGAAAAGCTTGGAAATGTCAAACGGCTGCATTTGCTGCACGCTTCGCGAAGACTTATTAATTGAAGTTGAGAAGCTGGCAAAAGACGGACGGTTTGATTATATCGTCATCGAATCGACAGGAATCAGCGAACCGATCCCGGTGGCCCAGACTTTCTCTTATATCGATGAAGAGATGGGAATCGATCTTACAAAATTTTGTCAGCTGGATACGATGGTGACGGTTGTTGATGCCAACCGTTTTTGGCATGATTATCAGTCAGGCGAAAGCCTTCTGGACCGCAAAGAAGCATTGGGGAAAAGGATGAAAGAGAAATCGCCGACCTCTTGATCGATCAAATTGAGTTTTGCGATGTACTGATCTTAAATAAATGTGATTTGGTCAGCGAGCAAGAGCTCGAACAGCTTGAAAACGTTCTTCGTAAACTGCAGCCAAAGCCAGGTTCATTCGTTCCGTCAAAGGAAATGTAAAACCGCAGGAGATTTTGCATACAGGGTTATTTAACTTCGAGGAAGCGAGCGGATCGGCCGGCTGGATTCAAGAGCTGACGGCAGGCCATGCGGAACACACCCGGAAACAGAAGAATACGGTATCTCTTCATTTGTATATAAGAGACGTTTGCCGTTTCATTCTACACGATTTTACCGTTGGTTGGATCAAATGCCAAAGAACGTGGTTCGTGCCAAAGGAATCGTCTGGTGCGCATCTCATAACAACCTCGCTTTGCTGATGTCGCAAGCAGGTCCGTCGGTTACGATTGAGCCTGTATCTTATTGGGTGGCGGCGCTGCCGAAGCTTGAGCAGGAGCAAGTCAAACAGCAGGAGCCGGAAATCCTGGAGGAGTGGGACCCGGAGTTCGGCGACCGCCTAACGCAGCTAGTTTTTATCGGAACTGACCTGGATGAAGAAACGATCACGAAAGAGCTTGATCAATGCCTGCTGACTGAATATGAATTTGATTCCGACTGGTCGCTGTTTGAGGACCCGTTTAAATGGAAGCTGAATCAATAAAAAAAGCCGTCCCATGGGGAACGGCTTTTTAATGAAACGTTGTTTAAACATAATGAGCGTATTTTTTTCTCAAGGATATTCTGAAAGACCGCGGCAATGGAGCAGATGGCCCAATAAATGAGCGCGGTCAGAATATACATGGTCATATAATCAAACTCTCTGCCCCGATGATTTTCGCATGCTGGAGCAATTCCGGCACTGTAATCATCGCAGCGAGATGATGACGCCTTGATTAAGTCGAGCAATACATTGGCAAGCGGGAGGCAGCGCAATACGTATCGATTGCGGCAAAATGATGCCCCTCATCGTCTGCCAATAGGAAAGACCCAGCGAGGATGCGGCTTCCCACTGTCCTTTTTCGACGGATGAAATGGCTGAACGGTTAATTTCCGAATGTAGGCGGCGCTGTTTTAGGCTAAAGCCGATTAAAGCAGCCGTGACAGCGGAAAATTCAATGCCGATATAAGGAACCCGAAATAAAGGATAAACAAAATCACCAAAATCGGAACGCCCCGCATAAATGAGATATAGAGCTTCGTAAACCATCTTAACAAAGCAAGCTTAGACATTCTGGCGAGTGATATGAACAGGCCGATCACAGTTCCCGCAAACATGCTTACAAAAGAGATGAGCAGTGTATACCCAATGCCTTTTATGACATAAGGGAACGATTCAATAGCCAGCTTCGTGTTGAAAATATATTCCCATTGAATGCTATTGATCATGGCGTCCGATTACAAATCAACGTCCTGAACGTCGGCATCAATTTTTTGATACATCTGCTTTATTGAAGAATTGTTTCGACAGTTTAGTCAAAGAGCCATCCTTGCTCATCTCTTTCAATGCTTCGTTCATCTTTTTCTGAAGTGCCGCATTGCTTTTTTTCATGACAAGGGCCTGTTTGTTCGGCATGTACTTGATGTCAGGATGAATTGTAATGTTGAGATCCGGGAATGCCGCGAGCGCAAGTGTCTGCAGGTAATAGTCGTTTAAAATGACGTCAGTGCGTCCGTTGGCAACATCTTTTTAAATATTGCTCATTCGTCGCATTATCATAAATCACTTCTTTGGCGCCGTATTTTCTCGCGACCTCCATGTAGACGGTTGTAGCCGCGCCAGCCGCTTTCTTCCTTTTTAAATCCTTAAGCGTTTTAATCCCTGATAAATCGTCTTTTCGGACAATTGCCGTACCGTATGAATATTTATATGGGTAGAAAATGCGAACTTCTTCTCGCGGTCCTTCGTCACATCGATGTCATTCGCGGCTGCGTCAACCTGTCCGCTGTTCACCGCTGTCAGCATCCCGTCAATGCCCATCTCCTTGAACTCAACCTTCAGTCCCAGGCGTTTTGCCGCTTCACGAACAACTTCAACCTCGTAGCCCGTCAGCTTATCAGAGCCAGAGTCGGTATCGTGATAAGAAGTGGGATAGAGCGTACCTGATGTAGCGACTACGATTTTCCCTTTGTCCTTGATTTGCTCCCAGCCTGTATCCTTGAATCGGCTTCATTTTTTGCCGGAACAGGCTGCCAATATAAGAAAGAAAGCCATTGTGAAACTGAATATAACGGCTTTGGATTGCATGAATGATTTCACCTATAGTTCCCCAATCTGTTAATCAACTAAAAGATAGCATTGAACATAAGGGTTGCAATATGTTGATCGCGTTTTCAAAAAGTTCGAATTGTGTATACAAAAGGCATGGATGGGTGTTTAAAAGCGTCTATGAAGGGAAGAGGTGATGAAAAAGGAGTTGTCCAAGGATGAATGCCAGACGTACCAGGAACACATGTGAAGTGAAGGATGCAGCAGATCCGTCATTCATCTATGCCAATACCGTAAGAAATGGTCAAGAAGCATGAAACCGATCTTCAGAATAAATTTAAGTCTTGCTGATGCCCCTAAGGCATATGATATATTCGATGAGAAAGAAAATGGAAACATTTAAACCATAATGGGGGTCAAATGAAATGAAACCAGCCGGATTTTGGATCAGAACCATTGTTAGACCTGTTATAGTCTCTGCTGTTATTCTATTGGCTGATTACAGGTGTGTTCATCAGTTTGGTTGTTCTGCTGTATTTATTTTGCGGAAAAAGTTTTGGCGCGGTTATCTTATCGGAATCAGAATCGTAAAAAGACGGATCACAGGTCAGTCTGTTAACAATGTTTTTACAGGTTATTGTAGCCGGCCTGGTTTACTGTATAACCTTCGGACTCGGCTTGATCGCCAGCCTGATTCTGATTGCCGTACGAGAAGACAAACGGACCCTGCATGATTTAATCGCGGAACATATGTCACTTATGCGACACCAGGTGAAGAAGAACTTAATGCTGACGAAGAGATTAGAAAGAGCGAATAATGGTTCGCTCTTTTTTTATTTTTATGCATAAAAAATACAAGGCAGCAAAACATATGAAAAATAGGATTGGAGGAATAAACTGGATGAAACGAATAACCATCAACATCATCACAATGTTCATTGCAGCGGCTGTCATTTCTCTGACCGGTACAGCTGAGGCCGCTGAAAAACAGCAGCAGCCTCCGCAAATGTTACACTGACAGATCAGCAAAAAGAAAGAGATTGAACAACTGGAAGCAGATTCTTAAAAAGCGCAAAGACGTGATCTCAAATGTATGTACAATACGGTATCCTGCCTAAAGAAAGAGGAGAACACATCAAAAAATCACTTGACAAACACTTTGAAATGATGAAACAAAACGGCTTTGTTCCAAATAGCACCATCCTCATCCGCATAAATTTGAAAAAAGACATTAAATGGAAATGAGCACATCGAAGGTTACTTGAACATTTGAACAATTGAATTCTCTGGGTGCTTTTTTATGTTATTTACAGGTAGGGATGCAAATACAATATTAGCTGAGCTGTTCCGCGACTAACTGATCGAGTTGATATGAAACGCGTTTCCTTTACTATCCAGCCTATTTACTATGCGATAGGTTTATCAAATAATTCAGGAGTGATAAACACTATGATCGTTTTTATCATCCATCTGGATGAGATGGAACATCCAGAATCTTTTCGGAGAAGTCCTTTATGTCTCTATTCCGTCATCGTTTAAAGAAACATTTTTTATGGGCGCTCTGCTAATATTTTAAGCTTTGATGGTGGAAAAGAATACATCATATTGAATATGAATACTGTTCAGCGTACCAGATTGAAGGCGCTTGGAATGAAGATGGCAAAGGCCCTTCGCTTCTGTTTGGGATGTGTTTACGAAAATACCGGGCAAAACGTTTAAAGGAACCAATGGCGACATTGCGGTTGACCATTATCACCGATTTAAAGAAGATGTCGCTCTGATGGCTGAGATGGGGTTAAAAGCGTATCGATTTTCCGTCAGCTGGCTGGGGGTTTTCAAAAGGAAAAGGAGAGATCAATGAAGCAGGTCTAGCGTTTTACGATAGAACTGATTGATGGTTGCTTTCTCATCATCGAGCCGGTTCTGACTTTATATCACTGGGATTTGCCTCAAGCGCTTATGGACGAATACGGCGGGTTTGAATCCAGAAACATCATAGAGGATTTTAATCACTACTGTATTACTCTTTATAAACGTTTTGGAGACAGGGTGAAATATTGGGTTACGTTAAACGAACAGAACTACAATTTTAATCACGGATTTATTACAGCCATGCATCCGCCTGGGTGAAAGACAGAAAACGATTTTACGAAGCAAACCATATTGCGTTTCTGGCTAATGCAAAGCCATCGAATCATTTAGAGAATATGTGCCTGAAGGCAAAATAGGTCCTAGCTTTGCTTATTCTCCGGCTTACCTTTATCAAGCCATCCAGAGGGATATACTGGCATTTGAAAACGCCGAAGAATTTACGAACAATTGGTGGCTTGACATGTATTGCTGGGAACCTGCCCGCAAATTCCATTCCGCTACTTGGAAAAAACAGGGATGGGCGCCGACAATTGAAGCAGGAGATATGGACCTGCTCGCCAAAGGGAAGCCTGATTTTTGTAGGTGTCAATTATTATCAGACGATCACCTATGAACGAAATCCGCTTGATGGTGTGTCAGAAGGGAAAATGAATACGACAGGCCAAAAAGGAACCAATCAGGAGACAGGGATACCCGGAGTGTTCAAAACGAAAAAATCCGCATCTGACAACGAGCAACTGGGATTGGACAATTGACCCAATTGGGCTGCGTATCGGTCTTCGCCGAATTACAAGCCGCTATCAGCTTCCAGTGTTTATAACAGAGAACGGTTTGGGTGAATTTGATAAAGTTGAGGACGGCACTGTACAGGATGATTATCAATTGATTATTTGCGTTCGCATCTTGAGCAATGCAGACAAGCCATCAGTGACGGTGTCGATTTAATCGGCTATTGCAGCTGGTCGTTTACTGATCTGTTAAGCTGGCTGAACGGCTACCAAAAAAGATGCGGTTGTATATGTCAATCGTGATGAAGAAAGCATCCGATTTAAAACAGCGAAGAAAAAAGCTTTTATTGGTATCAAGATGTCATCAAGACAAACGGAGAAAGTTTATAAAGAGTCCCTGAGTTATTCTCTCAGGGGTTTTTCATTACACAGAAACAGCATCAATAATATAAGTGTCGGCGTGCAAATCTGACATTTCAGCCAGCACAGTCCAGCATGTCAATTGATAGTCTCCTTTAGGCAGATCAAAGGACAGTCTTTTAGACATGATGCTTTCAATATGAATTCCGTTTTCTGTGACATGAAAAGGAACAGTCACTTTTTTTTCGTAGGAGTTTACTGTTTCTGAACTGTTCAGGCGCAAAAAGAATAAAGGCCTTTGTATTTCGCTGTGCCTCAAAATGGCTCCGTCTGCCGCAGCATATCCTTTTCAATCGCTTCGTCAGTCAATCCATTACAGGAGGTGTAGAATCCTTTTGAAATACAGTAAATTGATGATATGAAATCGAAAGTTCTTGCGGCTTCCATGATTTGATCAATGTGCTGTTCCTCCTCTATGTACTGTTTACTGAATTGTGAATAAAACCTTTGTGCCGTCTGGGTAATCGGTAAGCTGATGCCCGACCCAAGAGCCTGCTCCGCGGTTGTCAGCAGGAGAAATGTATTCTACAAAGCTCCCTCACCGCCTTCTTTGCACATAGCCATTGGCCATTCATCTCTGTCATACCCTTTTGGAAGGTACGTCCTTTAATGATTGCTCGCGGCGTTCCTCAGCTCCGTCTCTGTCGATAGTGCACACCTCTGAGTGCCCCTCATTTATCGCATCCTTAATATGCTTGGCCGTTTCAGGATAACGGTCAGAAGGGAAGGCGATTGTTTCATCATATTCTTTCGTTTGAGACGTTTTTGATCAGCTGAAAAAAAAGTCTCCTTTTATCAGGCCGACAGCTGCAGCTGCTATGATGACGATGACGAGAAGTATTGTTTTTATGATGTCCGTCGTGATGTTCACCTCCCTTTTAAAACTGACACAAAGTAATCCAGAAAGCATTTGGTGTAAAGGTTTAAATTTTATGTTTACGCTCAGTTTATTGCAGAAATCGTAATTTTAGCAGATCGAAATATTTGTTTTCAGCAAAATACGATTGCCAATTTACAATAATGATAGTAAGTCATCAGCCGTTTCGGCTTGATTAATCATTTTAAATTGGCTTATGATACCAGTAAGCTCCTCAGCTAATTGAGAAAGTGTTTCAGAAGCTGCAGTAATCTCCTCCATTGCAGCAAATTGCTCCTCTGTTAATGCAGCCGCTTGCCGGGTATTTTAGTAGATTCTTTAATGTCGGCCGTATTGGCTGCAAAGGAATCATTTATATGATGTGCACTGGCTGAAATGTTTTGTTACAGATGCTGATAAATCACTAATCTCGGCGCTGATTTCACCTGTTGCAGCTGCAATTTCCTTAAATGCATCTCTGGTGCGCTGGATCATGGTGACTCCTTCTGCAGCTTCTGTTTTCACATGCTCAACAGATCTTGCAGACCGGTTCATATCCTTTTGTATTTCTATGATCAGTTTTGAAATCTGCCCCGCAGACTGTTGAGACTCTTCCCGCTAATTTCCGTACTTCATCAGCAACAACAGCAAAGCCTTTTCCTTGTTCACCGGCTCTGGCAGCTTCAATCGCTGCATTCAGCGCAAACAGGTTTGTCTGATCGGCAATTTGGGTGATGACCGATAAAATTTGCTCAATTTGTTTAGAGCAGCCGTCTAACTGGTGTATGATTTCTCCGCTTTTCTGAATTGACTGGTGAATCGCATCCATTTGCGCCTGTACATTTGCAATTTCCTTTTGTCCAATGTCTGCTTTTGATTGCGCGAGCTGCCCTTTGTCAGCGATAGCGGCAGTATTTGCAGAAATATCCGGATGTCTGCTGAAGCTTGTTTAATGAGCTTTCACTGTTTTCAATTCAGGTGATCTGATCTTGGGCTCCATTGCAATCTGCTGTACAGCTTCTGTGATTTTTTTCTGAAGCTTGATTTGTTTCCTCTGCTCCGGCTGAGAGCTGCTGAGAGGCTGACGCAAGCTGAAGGGCTGATTGTTGTACGGTTTGTATGGTATCGTTCAGCTTCATTCTCATCTTATTATAATAGACGCTTAGTTCTGAAAGCTCGTCACCGGTTTTGTCTGACACCTCTATTGTCATATCTCCGTTTCCGGCACTTTCAAAAAGCGCTTTTAAAGCGTTCAGCCGCTTGTTGATTTTCTGGTGAAAACCAAAACAAGGATGACTGATGCTATAATGACGATAACAAGAACGATAGCGAATTGGGTGAAAAGTGATTGTGTAAGTGATGCTAAAATACTTTGATTAGCTCCGGTATACAGCATGCCGATGATGTTCCCATTTTGATCTTTTAACGGCATGTATGCAGTCTGATAAGAAAGAACCTGCTACATCTGCTTGTCCGTAAAAACGCTTTCCTTTCTTTAAAACAGCGGCAATAACTTCAGAAGAAGCCTGGGTGCCGACAGCTCTTTCGCCATTCTTCATGACATTGGTTACCACACGAGTATCGCTTGGAAAATGGTAATGGTATCACCTGTTTTTCACCAAGCAGATCAACAATATCTTCATTTCCATTGATTTGTGTTTGCCCTTTATAGAGCTTATTGTTTTCACCTGCCAGTCGCCTGACATGACATCATCAATATATAGTGCTGCTTAAAAGCGAGATCACCTTTCCTTTTTCAGTTGCCATTTGTTTCATGCTTTCTGTAATTTCTTTAAGCATCACAGTGCCAACTGATGCCGAAAACAAAAAGAATCACCACGAAAACGAGGCAAAAATTTTGGTTCTAGCTTCATCTTAAATCGTTTATCAACATAATTCCTCCTTTATGATTTATAGGTCATATTGCTTATCGGGTTTTGGGTTTAAAGTTTTTATTTTAAAAAATAAAAACCGGCCTGATTTTCAGGCCGGTTGTGTGATGCTATTCAAGGTTTGCGTGGTGAGTGAACATAGTTTCAGAATCGAGTGCTTTTTTCTCCATGAGTTTTAAAATCACTGCATCATAAAAACAGCAAAGAGTTTGTTCAAATAATGAACCCATTGGCTGAATGGTTTTATAGCTTCCGTTTGACTGGTCTTTAGGAGAGCCAGGCATTCTGATGATGAGATCCGCTTGTTTTCCGATGCTTGATTCCGGATTGATGGTTAAAGCTGCAACAATTCCGTGTAAGCTTTTTTGCTTTTGCTGCGGTATGAATCAAGCTCTTTGTCTCGCCTGATCCTGAGCCGATAATAACTAGATCTCCTTCGGCGAGCGGCGGGGTGAAATCTCACCTACGATGTGGGCGTTGAAGCCCATGTGCATCAATCTCATCGCGAAGGCTTTTGCCATCAAGCCAGACCGCCCCGCCCGCAGTGAAAATTTGGTGGGATGAAAAATGTGATCGGCAAGCTGGTCAGCCTCTTCATTAGAAATATAATGCTGCTGAACGGTGATAACTCATTGAGTATTTCCGCTACGTATTCAGTCGTTTTCATCGGAGTTATCCTTGGGCAATCAGCTGTTTCATTTTGAAGCTGTTTCCGCTTTATCAGCTGCGCTTGTAATTCCGCCCCCGACAATGACAAGGTCAGGCTTTTGCTGGATCACTTCTGGTAGTGTATCAAGTTTGATGCCGCCCGCGATTGCGGTTTTAGCGTTTTTGACCGTGTTTTTGATTGTCGTTAATTCTTCGAAGAGTTCTTGCCCTCTGCTTGAAGATCATAACCAGTGTGGACACAAATGTAGTCAACACCGAGTGCGTCAATTTCTTTTGCACGGGACTCGATATCTTTCACGTTAATCATGTCCACTAAGAATTTTCTTCTTTTGTTTTTTGGCTTCTTCTACTGCCCTTTAATCGTTGCATCGTCTGTAGCCCCTAAAACGGTGATGATGTCAGCGCCTGCTTCTTCGCTTTCATAATTTCGTAGCCTCCGGCATCCATGATTTTCAGGTCTGCAAGAACCTTCAATTGAGGAAATGCTTCTTTTATTTCTTTAACGGCTCTTAGGCCTTCATTAATGACGACCGGTGTTCCGATTTCAACTACGTCGATGTATTGTTCTACCTCTTTGACAAGCTCAATGGCTTCCGGATATTGACGAAGTCTAATGCAAGCTGTAATTCCATTGTTATCCATCTCCTTTTTTTTCATTATTTTTCATTCTATAGGTTCCCCTTTTGTTGAGAAGTAGGCACTTTGAAGTCAACAAGTTACTTGGAGGATACTGTGAGGAGAGGCAATCAGATTTCTTTCAGCTTGATTTTATGAGTAGTATAATGAAAAAAGAGTCTGCAAAAAAGTAAGCGGTGATGATACGTATCAAACATACAAAAAGTAAGTTACTAAGGGGAATTCTATTGAGCCGGATGGACGACAAAACGTTTAATTGTGAAAAGGAATTAACGCTTGCAGTGATTGGCGGTAAATGGAAAATGCTCATTTTGTGGCATTTAGGAAAAGAAGGCACAAAACGGTTCAATGAATTAAAAACATTGATTCCTGATATTACGCAGAAGATCCTCGTGAATCAGCTGAAGGAGCTTGAGCAGGATATGATTGTTCACAGGGAAGTGTATCCGGTTGTCCCGCCGAAGGTTGAATATTCTCTGACCCCGCACGGAGAAACCCTCATGCCTATTCTTGAAGCCATGTATGAGTGGGGAAAGGCTATATGGAATTGATTGATATCGACAAAAATGTCATGAAAGAATCGTTGTAAGACGCTCTTCGCAAGAGGTGTCTTTTTTTTGCCTTTTTTCGGTTTTGCGCGTTTCACATAGTCATGTAAAGATTGTAAAACTATTTTCATTCAGCAATAAAAAATATTGAACGCATAGTTCGGTTTAAAAATTTTTATTTTTCTGTAAATAATGTTTAGTGGAAATGATTGCGGCATCCCGCAAAAATATCCCTGTAAATAAACTGGAATCTTTCGGCATCCGAATGAAACTTTTCACCCATTTTTCGGTGATAAAAACATTTTTTTCATTTAAAGTGAACGGTAGTAAGATAAAAAATATTGAAAACAATGAATAAATAGCCAAAATTGTTTCCTATTAGGATAGGGGATCTTGCGGTCTTTATCCGCTTATGTTAAACGCCGCAATGCTGACTGACGGCTGCCCGTTTTATAGCGGCAATCTGTTTTTTGTTTGAATCGCTCTGCTTTTTCAGTATAAGTTTGGGCTTTTCGGCTTGTTAGTTCATAAAATTAAAAGCTGATATGGATAAGAAAGAAAATGCGTTGCACATGTTCACTCTTAAAAGATTAGGGGAGGTATGACAATATGGAAATAACTTTTTATCCTTTAACGGATGCACAAAAACGTATTTGGTACACAGAAAAATTTTATCCTCACACGCATTTCAAATCTTGCGGGGATTGGTAAGCTGGTTTCAGCTGATGCGATTGATTATGTGCTTGTTGAGCAGGCGATTCAAGAGTTTATTCGGCGGAAATGACGCCATGCGCCTTCGGTTGCGGCTAGATGAAAATGGGGAGCCTGTTCAATATATTAGCGAATATCGGCCTGTTGATATAAAACATACTGACACTACTGAAGATCCGAATGCGATAGAGTTTATTTCACAATGGAGCCGGGAGAAACGAAGAAACCGGCAAGCCGCTATACGATTGTGATTTGTTCCGTTTTTCCTTGTTCACCATAAAGGAAAATGAGGTGGTTTTTACGCAAATGTTCATCACGTGATTTCTGATGGTATCTCCATGAATATTCTCGGCAATGCGATCATGATTTTATTTAGAATTAGCCAGCGGCTCGAGAGGAAAAGAAGGAATCTCGCATTCATTTATCGATCATGTTTTATCTGAACAGGACTATGCTCAATCGAAGCGGTTTGAAAAGGACAAGGCGTTTTTGGAACAAGCAATTTGAATCGGTGCCTGAACTTGTTTCCCTGAAACGGAATGCATCCAGATGGGGTTTAGATGCTGAGAGGTTCTCTAAAGATGTGCCTGAAGCGCTTCATCAGCAGATTCTGTCGTTTTGTGAGGCGAATAAAGTCAGTGTTCTTTCGGTATTTCAATCGCTTGCTCGCCGCCTATTTGTACAGGGTCAGCAGGCCAGAATGATGTTGTGACAGGAACCTTTATGGGCAACCGGACAAATGCGAAAGAAGCAGATGCTTGGCATGTTTGTTTCTACGGTTCCGCTTCGGACAAACATTGACGGCGGGCAGGCGTTTTTGAATTTGTCAAAGACCGGATGAAGGATCTCATGAAGACACTCCGCCACCAAAAGTATCCGTATAATCTCTGATCAACGATTTGCGTGAAACAAAAGCTCTCTGACCAAATTGTTTACTGTTTCTCTTGAATATCAGGTGATGCAGTGGCAAAAAAGAAGAGGACCTTGCCTTTTTGACTGAGCCGATTTTCAGCGGCAGCGGATTAAATGATGTCTCGATCCATGTGAAGGATCGATGGGATACTGGGAAACTCACCATAGATTTTGATTACCGCAGCTGATTTATTTTCACGTGAAGAAATCAACATGATTTGTGAGCGCATGATTACGATGCTGGAGAACGCGTTAACGCATCCAGAACATACAATTGATGAATTAACGATGATTTCTGATGCGGAGAAAGAGCGGCTTGCGAGGGGCCGGCGGCAATCTGTGAGCTACCGTAAAGGGACATGACGATCCGGAACTGTTCAAGAAAAGGCTGAGCAGCTTTCAGATCATCCGGCGGTTGTATTTGAAGGTCGTACATTGTCCTATCGAATGTTACATGAACAATCAGGCACAAAATCGCCAATGTGCTGAAACAGCCGGGGATTGGCCGGACAGTCCTGTTGCGGTTTTGATTGAACGTTCTGAACGGATGATTGCGGCAATATCATGGGAATTTTAAAAGCCGGCGGCGCTATGTGCCGATTGATCCGGGTTTTCCTGCTGATCGGATTCAATATATTTTGGAGGACTGCGGGGCGGACTTCATCTGACTGAATCGAAGGTTGCAGGCGCCTGGAAGCCGATGCTGAACTGATTGACTTAGATCAGGCGATTGCGGAAGGTGCAGACGGCCTGAATGCAGATGTGAACGCACAGAACCTTGCCTACATTATTTACACATCAGGAACAACCGGACGTCCGAAAGGCGTTATGATTGAGCATCGCCAGGTTCATCATTTGGTTGAATCTCTGCAGCAGACGATTTATCAAAGCGGCAGCCAAACCCTAAGGATGGCGCTTTTGCGCCGTTCCACTTTGATGCGTCAGTGAAGCAGATCTTCGTCGCTTCTTTTGGGACAAACCCTTTATATCGTACCGAAAAAACGCGACTGACGAACGGGCCGCCCTTGCTGCATATTATCGGAAAACAGCATTGAGGCGACGGATGGAACACCTGCTCATTTGCAGATGATGGCAGCAGCGGCGATTTTTGAAGGCCTAAAACTGAAGCACATGCTGATCGGAGGAGAAGGCCTGTCATCTGTTGTTGCGGACAAGCTGCTGAAGCTGTTTAAAGAATCGGCACAGCGCCGCGTTTGACGAATGTCTACGGGCCGACTGAAACGTGCGTTGACGCGTCTGTTCATCCGGTTATCCCTGAATGAATTCAATCAGCGTATGTGCCGATCGGGAAACCGCTGGGGAACGCCCGCTTATATATTTTGGATCAAAAAGGCCGGCTGCAGCCTGAAGGCGTGGCGGGCGAGCTTTATATCGCGGGGAGACGGTGTGGGCCGGGCTATTTAAATTTGCCTGAATTAACGGAAGCAGAGAAGTTTTTACAAGATCCATTCGTGCCGGGCGATCGCATGTACCGGACCGGAGATATGGTGCGCTGGCTTCCAGATGGAACAATCGAATATTTAGGCAGAAGGATGACCAGGTCAAAGTCCGCGGATACCGGATTGAGCTTGGAGAAATGAAACCGTGATTCAGCAGGCGCCAGACGTTGCAAAAGCCGTTGTTTTGGCACGCCCTGACGAACAGGGCAATCTTGAGGTTTGCGCATATGTTGTGCAGAAAAGGAAGCGAATTTGCGCCCTGCCGGCGTTGAGGGAGTGCGGCCAGACAGCTTCCTGACTATATGGTGCCGGCTTACTTTACAAAACAGAAATTCCGCTTACGCCAAGCGGCAAAGTCGACCGCCGCAAGCTGTTTGCGCTAGATGTGAAGGCTGTCAGCTCACTGCCTATACAGCGCCGCGAAATGAGACTGAAAAAGCAATCGCAGCCATTTGGCAGGACGTGCTGAACGTTGAGAAGGCGGGGATTTTTGACAATTTCTTTGAAACAGGCGGGCATTCATTGAAGGCCATGACCCTTTTAACAAAAATTCATAAGGAAACAGGCATCAAGATTCCGCTTCAATTTTTGTTTGAGCATCCGACGATTGCGGCTCTTGCAGAGAAAACTGATCTGAAAAGCCGGGCATTTTCGGTGATTGAACCTGCTGAAAAACAGGAGCATTACCCGCTTTCATTGGCTCAGCAGCGAACATATATCGTCAGCCAATTCGAGGATGCGGGAGTCGGCTATAACATGCCTGCGGCAGCAATTCTGGAAGGGGCCTTTAGATATTCAAAAGCTGGGCGCGCATTTCAGGGGGTTAATCCGACGCCACGAGTCGTTTGAGAACATCATTTGTTCTTGAAAACAGCACGCCGAGACAGAACATTCACGATAGCGTTGATTTCAACATCGAAATGATTGAAAGAGGCGGCCGCTCAGATGAAACAAATTATGGCTTCATTCGTTCGGACATTTGATTTGGCGAAAGCTCCGCTGTTCAGAATCGGTTTGCTGGGGCTTGAAGAGAACCGTCATATGCTGCTGTTTGACATGCACCATTTGATTTCTGACGGTGTATCCATTGGCATTATGCTGGAGGAGTTAGCACGCATTTATAAAGGCGAACAGCTTCCTGAACTTCGTCTCCAGTATAAGGACTACGCTGTATGGCAAAACAGACAGGCTGCTGAAGGGTACAAGAAGGACCAGGCTTATTGGAAGGAAGTCTTTGCAGGCGAGCTCCCGGTGCTTCAGCTTCTGTCCGATTACCCAAGACCGCCTGTTCAAAGCTTTGAAGGGGATCGGGTGTCAATCAAGCTGGATGCGGGGGTAAAGGATCGCCTCAATCGTTTGGCTGAACAAAACGGCGCCACTTTATATGGTGATGCTTTCCGCTTACTATACGCTTTTGTCAAAGTATACGGGGCAGGATGACATCATTGTCGGGACACCGTCAGCGGGCAGAAATCACTCCGATACAGAGGGCATTATCGGGATGTTCGTCAATACGCTTGCGATTCGCAGTGAGGTGAAGCAGGATGAGACGTTTACCCAATTGATCTCGCGTGTCCGCAAACGGGTGCTGAATGCCTTTTCTCATCAGGACTATCCGTTTGAGTGGCTTGTTGAAGATTTGAACATCCCGCGTGATGTTAGCAGGCATCCGCTGTTTGACACGATGTTCAGCCTTCAAAAACGCGACAGGGCATTCCGGCTGTCGGCGATCTGTCCTTGTCTGTTCATGAGACCAATTTCAAGATTGCCAAATTTGATTTGACGGTGCAGGCGAGAGAAACCGATGAAGGCATTGAGCTTGATTTGGATTACAGCACAAAGCTGTTTAAACAAAGCACGGCAAACAGGCTGCTTACGCATTTTGCGCGTTTGCTTGAAGATGCTGCGGCTGATCCAGAGAAGCCGATTTCTGAGTATAAGCTTCTTTCTGAAGAGGCCGCTTCGCAAATTCAGCAGTTTAACCCGGGCAGAACACCTTATCCTAAAGATAAAACAATTGTTCAGCTGTTTGAGGAGCAAGCGGCGAATACGCCAGACCACTGCGCTTCAATATGAAGGCGAATCACTCACTTATCGTGAACTGAATGAACGGGCCAATCGTTTAGCCCGCGGCATTCTTTCTCTTGGAGGCTGGCGAAGGCAGAACTGCGGCTGTCTTATGCGAGCGGTCAATGGATATGATTGTGTCGATCTTGGCAGTATTAAAATCAGGTTCGGCTTATGTTCCGATCGATCCGGAACATCCGATTCAGCGGATGCAGCATTTCTTCCGTGACAGCGGAGCAAAGGTGCTTCTCACTCAGAGGAAATTAAAGGCTTTGGCGGAAGAAGCGGAATTTAAAGGGCGTTATCGTGCTAGCCGATGAGGAAGAAAGCTATCATGCCGATGCGCGAAATCTCGCACTGCCTCTTGATTCTGCAGCAATGGCCAACCTGACGTATACTTCCGGAACGACTGGAACACCTAAAGGGGAATATCGTGACACATGCCAATATTCTCCGCACGGTAAAGGAAACGAATTATCTCAGCATTACAGAACAGGATACGATTCTCGGTCTTTCCAATTACGTGTTTGACGCGTTTATGTTCGATATGTTCGGCTCTTTGTTAAACGGAGCCAAGCTGGTGCTGATACCGAAGGAAACCGTTTTGGACATGGCTCGCCTGTCCCGCGTCATTGAACGGGAGAACATCAGCATTCTCATGATTACAACCGCTTTGTTCCACTTGCTTGTGGACTTGAATCCGGCATGCTTGTCAACGCTTCGCAAGATTATGTTTGGCGGGGAACGGGCTTCGGTTGAGCATGTCAGAAAAGCTTTGCAAACGGTTGGAAAGGGCAAGCTCCTTCATATGTATGGACCGTCTGAAAGCACGGTTTTCGCGACGTATCATCCGGTTGATGAATTGGAGGAGCACACGCTGTCTGTTCCGATTGGAAAACCGGTCAGCAATACGGAAGTATACATTCTTGACCGTACGGGACACGTGCAGCCTGCCGGGATTGCCGGAGAGCTTTGCGTCAGCGGCGAAGGTCTCGTGAAGGCTATTACAACCGTCCAGAACTGACTGAGGAGAAATTTGTTCCCCATCCGTTTACATCCGGCGAACGCATGTATAAAACAGGAGACCTTGCGAGATGGCTGCCGAATGGCGACATCGAATTTATCGGGCGAATCGACCATCAGGTGAAGATTCGCGGACAGCGCATCGAGCTTGGAGAAATCGAACATCAGCTGCAAACCCATGATCGTGTTCAGGAAAGTGTTGTGCTTGCCGTTGATCAGGAGCGGGAGATAAACTGTTGTGTGCTTACTATGTCGGAGAGGGAGACATCTCATCACAAAGAGATGAGAGCATGCTGCGAAGGACTTGCCGGCATATATGGTTCCTGCGGTGTTTATCCAAATGGACGAGCTGCCGCTGACAGGGAACGGAAAAATTGACCGGAGAAGCGCTGCCGATTCCTGATGCCAACGTTTCAAGAGGTGTTTCATATGTTGCGCCACGCAATGGAACGGAACAAAAAGTCGCGGACATTTGGGCACAGGTACTTCAGGCAGAACAAGTCGGCGTTTATGACCACTTCTTTGACATTGGCGGACATTCATTAGCAGGCATGAAGATGCTTGCCTTGGTTCATCAGGAACTGGGCGTTGAGCTGTCACTCAAGGATCTCTTCCAATCACCGACGGTTGAGGGCTTGGCACAGGTGATTGCCTCTGCTGAAAAAGGGACAGCCGCAAGTATCAGCCCGGCAGAGAAACAAGATACGTATCCTGTTTCTTCACCGCAAAAACGGATGTACGTGCTTCAGCAGCTTGAGGATGCGCAAACGAGCTATAACATGCCGGCGGTTCTGCGCCTGACAGGTGAGCTTGATGTTGAAAGGCTTAACAGCGTCATGCAGCAGTTAATGCAGCGTCATGAAGCCTTGAGAACCACGTTTGAAATAAAAGATGGAGAAACGGTGCAGCGGATCTGGGAAGAGGCTGAGTGCGAGATAGCCTATTTCGAAGCCCCGGAAGAAGAGACAGAGCGGATCGTTTCTGAGTTTATTAAGCCTTTCAAAATCGACCAACTTCCACTGTTCAGAATAGGGCTTATCAAGCATTCAGACACTGAGCATGTGCTGCTGTTCGATATGCATCATATTATTTCTGATGGTGCGCATCTGTCGGTGTGCTGATTGAGGAGCTTTCAAAGCTGTACGACGGAGAAACCCTTGAGCCGCTCCGTATTCAATATAAGGATTATGCCGTGTGGCAGCAGCAGTTCATTCAGTCTGAGCTTTACAAGAAGCAAGAAGAGCATTGGCTGAAGGAGCTGGACGGAGAGCTGCCGGTGCTGACGCTTCCGACTGATTACAGTCGGCCTGCCGTTCAAACATTTGAGGAGACCGCATTGCATTTTCATTAGAAGCAGGCAAAGCTGATGCTCTGCGCAGGCTTGCAAAAAACGGATTCCACGCTTTACATGGTGCTTCTGGCTTCATACAGTGCATTTTATCAAAACTTAGCGGGCAAGACGATATCATCGTCGGTTCACCTGTGGCCGGACGATCTCAAGCGGACGTCAGCCGCGTCATCGGAATGTTCGTCAATACATTGGCGCTGCGCACGTATCGAAGGGTGAAAAAGACGTTTGCTGACTATCTTAACGAAGTGAAAGAAACGGCACTCAGCGCTTTTGATGCGCAGGATTACCCGCTTGAGGATTTGATCGGAAATGTTCAGGTTCAGCGTGACACAAGCAGAAATCCGTTATTCGATGCAGTTTTTCAATGCAAAATGCGAATATAAAGTTTAACAATGAAAGGGATTCAGCAGAGCCGCATCCGTTTGAACGGAAAACAGCCAAGTTTGACCTCACGCTGACGGCTGACGAAACCGACGGAGGGCTTACATTCGTACTCGAATACAATACAGCTCTGTTTAAGCGAGGAAACGATTGAACGATGGAAGCAATATTGGATGGAGCTTTTAGATGCAGTTACTGGG